>NW_020769343.1:1446372-1510197 GCF_900518735.1 Pseudonaja textilis | reverse complement strand
CTCTCTCTCTCTCTCTCTCTCTCTCTCTCTCTCTCTCTCTCTCTCCTTCCTTCCTTTTCTTCCTTCTTTCTCTCTCTCTTTCTTTCTTTCTCTTCCATCCATCCACCCATCAATATATTTACAGACAAGACAGAGAGAAAGAGTGAGAACAAGAGGGGGGGAGGGGAGAGAAAAATCTTTGGACATTATATGTGTGCTCCAATTAAAAAAAAATAACATGAATCAAAGTGTTTCTGAGGATGGCTAGATTTGATTAAAAATACCAACATCTTTGGCAGGGATTGATGTACAGATACATAATTAGGCACAGCATGATAATTGATCTTTTAAGCTGGTATACTGGCACCCATAATCTAGTACTAACCATTCTACTCACACTCACTTTACTTTGCTAACAAATAGCAAATTACAGGACTTCGTAAAATGCTGGTGGAATTTGTTCTCTGTAACAATTTCTGAACTGCATCCAGAGGTACTTGGTTATAACATTATTGTTGCATTTATATCCTTGGAGCAGTGGTGGGCAATTAATTTTTCCAAGGGGCCACATGCAAAACTGGGACTGTTGTGCAGGGCTGAACCAATAGGGCTACACCTGCTGCTGCCATCCCTGTCACAATTGCGGGTCAAACAGGGACTGCCAAAGGGCCAGATGTGATCTGTAGATCATAGAATGCCCAGGTATATATTTTTGTTATTGCTTATTGCTTATAAGGGATGCAGGAAAGAAACATTCTGGTATTGCTTATAAAAGTTAACCCTTATTACATTCTTGGCAGGACTAGACTTCCTGTCTCCAGAGCTTCTCTGGATTTTTTTTTTCCTCCTTTGCTGGTACCTTGCTTGTGTATAGCCCAAAATTGACATATGTGCAGCCATTTCACTTGGAAACCTGACAGCTTGACTTTCCTAAAGGGGAAGGGTTGTTTTAAGCTTTTTACACTGCTGTTGGGAGGAAATACTCCCCTGTTGGAGTTACTGTGTTTCTCACAAAATAAGGCTGGGCCTTATTTCTTTTTGACCCCTGAAAAAATGGCTAGGCTGTCTTTTCGGGGGTGACTTAATTTTCCTCCCCTTGCATCCTTGGGTGGGCGGGCGGCGACGGCTTGGAAGTTGACCTCGGCTTTGGTTGGGCACTTTATATCGGGAGACCTTCCGCCACCGTTGCTTTCCCTTCTCCCCATGCTGCCATGTTTAGAGCAATGCCATGGAGTTTGGTGCAGCCATGCACGACCAGCCAGGGCTCCTCCCTGCAACTGGAGCCGGGTGGAGACACTCGACTTCAGGCGCTCCTGTCGCCGCCTTTCTGGGCATTGTTTGAAGGCAAAGCCTATTCTTTTAAAAACGATGCCCTACTACTGGTAGGACAAAGCCTCCCCTGCCTGAGAGGGCAGCCCAACCCCACATGGGGAGGCAAATCTCCTGGGGCTGCAGCGCAGGATTGGCCCACCCTGAGAGAAGCGCCCAGCCGCCATCCCTGCCTGGTGCCAGGCAGAGCCCGAAGAGCTTTGCCTGGGGTGCCCAGCACAGCTGAAAGGTGGGGCCTCGTGCCTGGTGGGAGAGCTCTTGCCAAGGCAGTGAGCGCCTCCCCACCGGGCCCTCCGCTCATCCCACCAGGGCCGCGTCAGAGCTGGGCGGGCTGGGCAGAGCCAGGAAAGCGAGCCGTAGGTGCATGCCTGCCTGCCAAGCGAAAGAGCCAGGCTGACCCGAGCTTGGCTTCCTTCCTAAGTCCCTCCAGCCCAAACCTGAAGGGGCCACCAGGAAAGTCCACCCAAGGCAGTGATAGGACCCACACATCCGTGGACAGGGAGGCAAGGTGATGGCCTATGCCGTGTCCTCCGAGATGAGCCCCGCCAAGTGAGCGCCGATGCCCATGCCACTGCAACGTTTGGAGCTGCCAGCGCATTTGGAGATGCTTGGGGACAGGGACGGGCTGGATGAGTGGTGGAAAGGATGGGCGGCTTCAGGCTCTCTCCGCCAGCCCCACCAGCCAGGGAAGCAGTGCTGCTGTCGCCTTGCCTCCCTGTCCACAGATGTGTGGGCACTAACACTGCCTCGGGCAGCCTCTCCCAGTGGCCCCTTCGGGTTCGGGATGGAGGGACTTGGGAAGGAAGCCAAGCTCGGGTTGGCCCGGCTCTTTCACTTGGCAGGCGGGCACACACCCACGGCTCATTTTGCCAGCTCTGCCCAGCCCGCCCGGCTCTGGCATGGCCCTCGCGGGATGAGTGAAGGGCCCAGCTGGGAGGTGCTCGCTGCCTTGGCAAGAGCTCCACCGCTGGGCAGGAGGGCCCACCTGTCAGCTGCACTGGGCACCCCAGGTGAAGCTCTTCGTGCTCGGCCCGGTGCCAGGCAGGGATGGCAGCTGGGCGCTTCTCCCGGGGTGGGCCGATCCTGCACTGTGGCCCTGGGAGATTTGCCTCCCCAGGTGGGGTTGGGCTACCCTCTTGGGCAGGGGAGGCTTTGTTGTACTGATAGTAGGGCATCATTTTTAAAAGAATAGACTTTGCCTTTGAACAATGCCCAGGAAGGCGGAGACAGGAGCGCCTGAAGCTGAGTCTCTCCACCGGGCTCTATTGCAGGGAGGAGCCCTGGCTGGCCATGCATGACTGTGCCAAATGCCACAGCATTGCTCTAAATACCACAGCAGCCTGGGAAGAAGGGAAAGCAACGGTGGTGGAAGGTCTCCCGATACGAAGTGCCCCACCAACGCCGAGGTCAACGCAGGCAACACCATATCCGGGTATGCAACAAAAGTACTTCCTAACAGCAAGTCCCTCCCACCATTCCCCCCCATTTCACATGTTTAATATAGGCCTTAATTTGGGGGAGGGGCTTAATTTGATTTTATGCCTATAACACAGCTACTGTTGTGATTTAATTATTTGTGTTGTGTTTGAATTTTTTCCTGCCTCATGGTTTCTTTTTCTGTCCGGGGAGGAGGTCTTCCTTTACTGCTTTAGTGGTATCTGGTACTGACCTTTTGGGGTATACTTCCAAGAGGTAGGATGCACTGATATTTTTATTGCCTTTCTGGAGGTCATGTGACCTTTCCTTAAATCTGGATGATTTCCTTAGGATATCTTGTGAGGTGAGTGAGACCAGCTGGTGCCTTTAAGTGGTGCAAATGGATCTAAGGATTGCTTCTGCTGGGTGTGCTCTTTATGGAGAGCTTAAATGATCTCTCTGCTAAATGGTTTCACTTTATGAGCAAGAGTTGGCTGCTGATAGTTGTCACTGCATTTTAACTATTTTAAATTCCTCAAGGTGCTCTGGCACTCTGCCTGATTTGTAACTCCAGCTTGCAGGTATTTTTAATGTAATGATTGGTACTTAGGGCAGCTTTTTGCAAGCAAAGAAGCTTTTTGTATTTTTGTACAGGTAATCCTTGACTTGCAACAGTTAATTTAGTGACCATTCAAAGTTACAATGGCACTGAAAAAAGTGACTTATGACCATTTTTCACACTTACAATCATTGCAGCATCTCCACGGTCACGAGAAGCCAGGCAAGAAGAAGCGCCTCTCGATGTGAATAATGTTGAGTTGGCCACACTCAGCCAATCACATGACCACCAAGCCACACCCACCAACTAAGCCACACCCACAGAACCAGTTGTTAAAAAATCTGAATCCTAGCCCTGGATTGAGCTAATGATAAACATTCAGCCAGAGCAAATACCTACTCTGACATAATGACATTACTACAAGGGACCCAATCGCCAACAAAGCCAAAGGCCTGGCAAAAAAGTAATTTTTAATTTAATAATTCATTTGAATGAGGTCAGGGTAGGGGCAATACAGATTTCTGAAAATATGCCATTCCAAAGGACATATGCTATACATATGAGAAAGCTTGCTTTCTGAATCCCATTGATGGCACTGTTTATTAAAAAGGTTCAAGGCACGTCAACAGGAGAGCTGGATACTGTAAGAAATAGATGAGTATCTCAGACAGGCAGGTCCTATACAGTAAAGTATTTATAGGTGACAATTGCAACTTCCAAGTAGTATTCAAGAGTGAACACAAATCCTGTGCAAAACATAAAATCTTATCAATAGGATTGGCAGTTCAGTTGAAACCAGTTTTGAAGAGTTGTTCCCATCCTATCATGCAGTAATGTTTTTGTGTGACCTAATTGTGTGTGTGTGTGTGCACATGCTCATGGGCATTCATGTATTTATCCAGACATATTAACTGAACTATTTATTAAAATGTATAGTCTCTAAAATAAGGTGCCTCATTTCAAAAATTGATTCTTCATCTGTATATGCCAGCTATTTCCTCTCACACCATTAACCACTATAGAACTATACACTATACACACTTATTCCTTCTTTCCAGTGGAGGGGAAACATTAAATAGCAGAAGGATCAAAAATATTTATTTATTTATTTTGTTTGTCTAGCATGTATGAGAAAACAAGTATAAGTATGAATATTACATATAAACAAGTATAAGTATATACATAATAAATATGAATAAATAGATAAATGGGAACAATAGGACAGGGATGGTAGGCACGCTGGTGCGCTTATGCATGCCCCCTTACAGACCACTTAGGAATAGAGTGAGGTCCATGGTAGACACTTTAAAGTTAAAATTTTGCGGGACTTAGGATGTAACAACAGAGACAGGTAGTGAGTTCCAGGCATTGACCACTCTGTTGCTGAAGTCGTATTTTCTGCAATAGAGTTTGGAGTGGTCTACTTTGAATTTGTATCTATTGTTTGCCCATGTATTATTGTAGTTGAAGCTGAAGTAGTCATTGACAGGTAGGACATTATAGCAGACAATTTTGTGTATTAAGCTTAGATCAGACCATAGATGGCATAGTTCTAGGCTGTCCAGGTCCAAAATTTCAAGCCTGATATCATAAGGTATTCTATTGTGAGCAGAGGAGTGGAGTACTCTTCTCGTGAAATACCTCTGGACTCGCTTAATTGTATTAATGTCTGTTATACAGTGTGGATTCTAGGCAGATGAGCTGTATTTGAGAATTGGTCTAGCGAAGGTTTTGTATGCCCTGGTTTGCAGTACAGTGTTACCAGAGAAGAAAGTTTGCAAAATTAGGTTAACAATTCTTAATGCTTTTTTGGCAATGTTGTTACAGTGAGCTCTGGGGCTTAGATCTTTTGGACTGAGTACTGATGATAGGAATACATAGCTCTATTGCAGGGGTGTCAAATTTGTGTCATCATGGTGGTGTCATGTGACATATTGGGACTTTCCCCCCTTCACTAAAATGGACACAGGAATGGCCAGCATGTGACACATCTGCTAGCTGGGAGCTTGACAGCTGTGCTCTATTGGAATGGAAGGAAAGAGAAAAGATGACACACATTGACAGAAGTTGAAACTGGGAAGAAAAAAATTGGACAGGAAAGAAGAGGAAAATCAAAAAGAAGTCCAAATCAGGAATTAAAAAGTGATTAGCTTCAGTAAGCAGGTAAAGGAATGGCTAACGTGCAAATTACTATATAAAGGCATGCATGTTTCTGAACAATTTTGTCATAGCAGTTATTTATTTCTCTTTGACCTATTTGTCTGCTTTCAACATTTCTTTCTATAGGATGTTTCAACAAAGAAAAACAAATATTCAGTCCACTGATAATTATTTTGGAAGGAAAAAAACTGATTTTTCTTTATGATAAAAACACTATTTGGGGTGTGTTTGTGTGCAAGAAAGGTCTTCACAGCTTTCTTGTCAATGCTTAGTACTGCAGGGAAGACCAATTCCCATATCCACAGTCAAAAATAGAAGTATTGCCTTCTATTAAAGACAAGAGATTATTCTGTTTTAACAAAATGATTGAATATCTTAATGTAAATGACAGTCCCTAGTATATTATTCATTTCACTTGGGTTTACATCAGTTAATAGTTAAATGGAGTTTAAGCTTCCTGCTGATCCAGAATTGGAATAACAATAAGAACCCCATGTTTATATTTTCTCTTTTATAGTATTTGAAGGTCCATCACCACTTTGCATATGATGGATGTATTAATGTTTTATTTTTATGCAATCTATGTTTGTTCATTCTATTACTCGCATTACTGCTATAAAAAGAGATATGTATAAGGATGTTAATTAGATTGCTCATTCATCATCTGCTTCCTGAGAATTTGGAAAAGCAAGTCACATTTTATTCCAAAAGTAGGACATACTTTACTCCGTAAGCAATTAGAGTTATTTATCAAGAAGTCACCATAGAAAGAGAGGTTATTATATTTCATAACAAAAATAGCAACTTTTCTGTAAAATTATATGCTATTTACTTAAAAGCAATTTATTGATTACTTTTCATTATTATAATTAATAAGAACTGCTAATCAGAGAAGCATACAATGAAGAGAAATGGATGCTATAATAACTTTATGTCTGCAATATATTGTTCCTTATGCCACAAAATTCTTTCTGTTGATTTGATACCATTTTTATATTACTTTACTTTTTATGCTATGCTTATTGTGCACAACCTACAGAATTCCTATGATGGTATAAAATATAATAAAAGTATGAACATGATTTATGTTTATATTAAACATACTTTATTTAGTAATAGACCAGCATACTATTAAAATGTGTGTGTGTGTGTGTGTGTGTGTGTGTGTGTGTGGTTTCACTGGATTAAAAACCTACTTAGAAGAGTAAGAATATGCAGTCATGAGAGTGCAAATTAAATGGGAAGGGAAATAGAGTACACATAGGGAAGTTTGAGTTTTTACAAGTTTGATATGAAATTCCTTTACTCCAATCTGCTTTGCCAAGTTCTATTCATACTATAGCTTCCTGACTCTGTACAGGTTTTAGTTGAATATGAGATGTTATGAGAATTCCATTTCTATAAGAATATTTATCAAAGAAGAAAATGAGAATTTTAGTCTCTTTTTGAACATTAAAAAGACTGAGGCCATGAGCACTGCAAGAAAGAAAAACAGCAAAATAGAAATCGATGATAAAGAGTTAGAAGGTGTGGAAAAATTCACTTTCTTAGGATTGCAGGTAGCTCAAAGTGATGAATGCAGCATAGAAATAAAACATCAGGTTGCACTTGGTCACACAGCACTGGTGCAACAGGAACTGAAAATGGAAAAACACAGACATTAGCCTGGCAACCAAATGAAAATCAGTTCACCCTATTGTGTTTCTGATAGCTACCTATGGCTATGAAAGTTGGACCTTAAAAAAGTTAAGATAGGAAGAAAATCAACTCATTTGAGCTGTGGTGCTAGAGAAGGCATCTCCATATTCCTTGGACAGCAAGGTGATTAACAAGCAAATACTGCTACCTCCCTCTTAACAAGACCACCAGACACTTATAAACATTTTTCATCAGGAATGTATGTCTAGCAGCACATAGAAATGGACCTTACTGGAAGCTGGAAGTGGAGCTGATAAGTATTACATAGAGACTGTAGAAAAGAGCTATCAGAGAAGAAGTTGCTTTGAAGGGTTATCAAACTGGCAAGCTGGAAGAAAGAAGAACTGACAAGGGAAAGAAAAGCTGACAAGAAAAAAATAAAGACCAAAAAGTCAGAAAGCCCATACAAAGTAAACATGTCCATACACGGAAGAGGTTCCATAGCAGTGGTGGGCTTCAAATTTTTCAAAAACTGGTTCTCTGCCATAATGACTGTCTGGGTAATATGGCTGGGTGGTCATGTGACTGAGTTGGCATGACCAACTCGATGTTACTTACATCGAGGGGTGCTTCACCTCACCCATGCTCTCATGACTGTGGGGATGGTGCAATGGTCATATGTGTGAAAAACGGTCATGACACTTTTGTCAGTGCCATTTTAACTCGGAATGGTCACTAAATGAACTGTTGTAAGTCAAGGATTACCTGTACAAAAATACATCTTTGGGACAACCATGACCTGAATGACTGAAGAATCCCCATAGGCAAGAGACTCCTGTGCTCAGTGAACTGACAAAACACAATTTCCCGCCCAGTAGAAGCAATCATTAGTTCCCTTTGCACCACTTAAAGATACCAGCTTGTCTCACTCACCTCACAAGATATCCTTAGGTAATCATCCAGATTTAAGGAAATGTTACATGCCCCCCAAAAAGCAGTAAAAAAAAAATCAGAATGTCAACCTTGCATCCTGCCTCTCAGCCATTTCTTCTATGGCTATGCCAAAGCTTCTGTAAATAGCTATTCCAGCCATGTTGTAAGTATACTCCAAGCAGCTTAAAACAACCCTTTAACAATCTTTAAGAAAACCAAGCCCCAGAAATAAAAGTACCACAAAAACCTCAAGAGAAGCTCAGTCTACAGACAGAAAGCCTGGGTGTACTGCCAAGAACCATTAAGGCTTACAATGTAACAAGCTTAACCCAGGGCAATTTCTGAAAACACTTAAAGCAGCAGGGCAATTAAGATAAGGATTAGGCTGGAAATACTGTCATACCAGAATGTTTCCTTCCTACCTCTCTTGCAGGATTAGCCCTGTAAAGTGACAAAAGTTTTCTTCCAACAACCTGTTCTTCAAACTGCTCAGAAAATTAACACCGAATCGGGAGAACCAGTGCGAACTGGTAGCAGCCCACCTCTGTTCCAAAGGATAGTTGATAAAAAGAGATCGCTGTTGAAACTGTGGCTATGAATAGGCAGTAGGGAATGGACATTTGCAGACCAAATCATCAGAAATTGTAGATAAAGTTGACTGACTAATCAGAACTGGAAAGAAGGTGTAGACTTTGGTTTTCTGAAAACTTTTGTTAAGACTGATGATGCCAGGAAACAGAAGAGCCAGAAAGCAACTTTGTGGAATCCCAGGGCAGGGAGAATGCTGGAAAAAGAGATTTGTGCCTTCAGTCAAGGAGAATTTCTACAGCAATAATTGGGATAAGGATAAATGTTGAGGGAGAGGAATGATATTGCATCAAGACGAGACAAGTGATTACTGTGTCTATTGAGAACCGCTGACCTCAGACCCAAATGAATGAAAGAAGAAGCTGACAGAAATACAAGTAACTCGGGAAAAAGAGGATAGGAGGAGAAAGAGAGAAAAAATAGTGAAAGAAATTCAAGTGTAAGCTGTAAAAGAATTGAAAAATCTACAAAGTGTTAACAGAGATAAATAATCAAGGAGTAGTGGAGGAGTGTGAATGGGAGAGATGATGTAAAGAACTTCATGTTCAAGCAGAGAAGCCAAGATATTTTATATATGATGATACAATAAAGCTTGTTTGTAATAAAAGCTTGATTTTGTGACAGGTTATTATCATTCAGCATAAAAGAACCTACAACAGTTCCATTTTTAGTACCATGCAAAGATGCAAAACAAAATGTAGAACTGCATTAAAAAGTTCACTGTTCAGAGTATTTATTGAAATCTTGTAGAACTTTTCTTATTCAGAAACCTTAGCAGGTCCTTCTGATCCAGAAGATACATGGCATGAGAATACTTTGCTTGCCTAGAGTAATCCGTTCATCTTCATAACTTCTGCACCTTGCCAAATCTCTAGCAAATAAGGTGTGATTCATAGGCACAGATGATACCATTAACAGAACTAATCTCATGGGATCAGATAAAATGACTCTTCCATAATTGCAATTAATAATAAGTGATTCAGCAAAAATCCTGACTCTTATTTCACATGGTAGTCAGGCAACTTTCTGGTCCAGTGAGTTTTTCTATAGAATCAACTGAACCATTTATTTTTACAGTATGAATGAACGTATCACACCATTGCATTCATCTTTTTGTAGTTTTATAGAAGTTAATATAAATTACATCACAAATCTTATTTAAAAATGAATTAATATTGCTATCTTTCTTTAACAAGTACATTTCCCCAGTGCAGTTTTTCTAAGTGAAATTAAAATATACTTTCAATTATTACTACTATTTGTGCAGAATTCAAAATAAGCCTACTTTTAGTGGACTTTAATCAGAAAAGGCAATAAGTATCCTGATGCTGTGCATATCATAGCAGGGGACTTTAATCAAGCTGATTTAAAAGAAGTGCTCCCTAAATTCTATCAGCATGTTAAATGTGCTACTAGAGGAGCAAACATATTGGACAAAGTATATACCAACATCAAACATGGCTATAAGGTTATACAATTACCACATTTGGGACAATCAGACCATATGTCACTGCTTTTAGCACCAGCTTACATCCCGCTTAGGAGACGGGCTCTTCCTATAATAAAGACAGTGAAATCTTGGCCAGAAGATGCTTCCCAACAATTTCAGGATTGTTTTGAGAACACAAATTGGGACATCTTTTACTGCCCTGACCTAGAGGTGCACACTGCAACTGTTCTGTGCTCTATCAAACACTGCACAGGTACTATCACTGTGGATAAACGTATTAGGATCTATCCCAATCAGAAACCCTGGATGACCAAGGAAGTCCAGCACCTCTTGCGTGACAGGACCAAGGCCTTTAGGTCTGGTGGTGGAGCAAGATACAGTATTGCCAGAGCTAATCTGAAGAAAGGTATTTGGAAGGCCAAGACTGATTATAAGAGGAAGATTGAGGATAATTTTTATAGCAATAACATGAGGCAGGTGCAGTGAGGGATTCAACAAATTACGATCAACTGACCAATGTCATCCCTGCTGAGAGGGATGCTTCATTGGCAGAGGAACTGAATCATTTCTTTGCTTGCTTTGAAGTGGAGACATCAGAGACAGATAAAACAAAACTACCAGCCAATTGTAGTCCCCACCTCATTGTGGAGAAACAGGAAGTGAGGAGCATTCTGAGGTCTGTGGACCCTAGAAAGGCTGCCGGTCCTGACGTTATCTTTGGCCAAGTGCTTAAAGACTGTGCTGATCAGTTGGCTGCAGTCTTTACCAGGATCTTCAATCGGTCTTTATCCCAGTCCACTATTACATCTTGTTTGAAGGTTTCTACTATTGTTCCGCTGCCAAAGAAGTTCTCTATCAATAACCTCAATGATTACAGACCAGTGGCACTCACTTCTATCATCATGAAGTGCTTTGAGAAATTAGTCTGCCGGCACATCATTTCTGGTCTTCTGCATACATTTGATAAACACCAGCTTGCATACAGAAAAAATAGATCTACAGAGGATGCTATAGCCATCACTCTTCACACTGCTCTGACTCATCTAGAACAGCAGGAGGGCTATGTGAGGATGCTTTTTGTGGATTTTAGTTCTGCATTTAACACAATTCTTCCATGTAGACTAGTGTCTAAAATTCTGGACCTTGGGCTTTCTAATTCAATCTGCTTTTGGATTACGGATTTTCTGTCTGGTCGCTCACAGAGGGTCAGATTAGGTAATCATACCTCTTCAGCCCTTATTCTTAACACTGGTACACCTCAGGGTTGTGTGTTGAGTCCCTTACTCTATACTCTTTATGTGCATGACTGCATTCCCACTCACGTTAGTAATACTATTGCTAAATTTGCAGATGATACAACAGTGGTGGGACTTATATCCAAGGAGGATGAGTCTGCCTCCCGAGATGAGGTGGACTGGTTGCTTTCATGGTGTGGAGCCAATAACTTGGTCCTCAACATCAATAAGACCAAGGAGCTTATAGTGGATTATAGAAGGAATAGATCAGCCCTTGCTTATCAGTGGAGACCGAATGGAGCAAGTGGCCAGTTTTAAGTTTCTGGGTGTTACCCTAAAAGAGGACCTGACCTGGGGTGCCCACATTGCAGCCCTGGTCAAAAGGGCCCAGAAGAGATTATACTACCTGAGGCTTCTCAGAAAACAACAACTGAATGAGAAACTGCTGGTGACCTTCTACCACTGTACCAGGGAGAGCATTTTAACATACTGCACCTCTGTATGGTTT
Organism: Pseudonaja textilis; assembly: GCF_900518735.1. Next base: position 1,498,402 of record NW_020769343.1, on the reverse strand, counting down.
GCCAATTGCACAGTGGCAGATAGGAAAGCACTCCAGAGGTTAATGTCATTGCCTAGAAGATCATTGGTTGCCCTCTCCCCTCTTTGGAAGAGCTTTATAACTTCTGCTGCCTTAAGAAAGTTCAAAACATTCTCAAAGATCCATCTCATCCTTTTTTTGAACTGTTACCATCTGGAAGATGGTACAGAATAATAAAAACAAGGACAAATAGGCTGAAAAACAGCTTCTATCCCAGGGCAGTAGCTCTTTTGAATTCTGCTGTATAGTGCAGTGTTGGTATGGTGTCAGGGGTTTCCGGTTCAATGTGTGAAGGGTGAAGGAGTGTGTTTGTGTTTATTGTCATGGTCATGGTCATGATGTGCACTGAAGATGGTGTTTGATTTCATTGTACAAGGTGCAATGACAACAAAGTAAATTAAACTAAAGAGGAAGACCAGATAAATGGCAAGCAAGAGAAGCAGAAAGAACAGATGGATTGGCCACATCAACAAATAAACCAAGAACTGGAGCAAAAATAGGACTGACAAATCAGCTGATAAAAGAAAAGACTGCAGAAAATAAAACAGATAAATTGACAGTTGGAGAGGCAGGAATATACTTTTGATTAGGAGATTGGAACATGGGCAGATATTTGGGAGAATTGGCACCATTATATTGGGAGAAATGTCTAGAGAAAGACACAGATGAAGATAGGGATAAAGATGAGAAGTGTGGGAGGTGAATTAAAAAATGGATAAGAAATGAAGCACTAAGGAGAAAAAGAGATGATGGATAAAAAATGCCATTTAAATATTTAAGTAGCCTGATTGTAAGCTAAAGGAAGCAGAAATAAAATTAGATAGGGGGAATCTTAGAATATAAATTTTTATAGAATGAATAAAAATAATAGAAAGACTAGAAGTTCACAGATGTTAGGCATTTTTAATGTATTTTTCAAATAATATAATGAGACTTACTTAAATTTGATTTGTGATAGAGATTACTAATATTATTATTATGAATTGGATCAATATGAATGATAGAATTAATTTTATTTACACATATAAAGAAAGGTTTAGATTGAACAAGAAAGACATACTGCAGTGATGAAGATAGAGATAAAGATGAGGAATTAGGTGTTTCTTTTTAGTTGATGTATGCTTAAACAAAATAACGAGGGTTACTTAAATTCAACAAATGTGATAGAGTTTACTAATATTGTTATGATGAACTAGATTAATATGAATGATACCAGGAACCAACTCTGTTCACACAATATGGGTGTATATTTGAAAAAATAAAATAGAAAATATCCAAAAAAAGGCCAATGTTCTCTAAAGAAAAATACCTCCATTTTAACAACAATAATATTTGGTAGATTTAATTTCTATTCATTCTTCCTTACCATATAGTGCTTTATTGTGAGCTATTCATTTTATTGTGAGAGAAAAAGTGTTCCTCATTACACTTTTGGTGATTCTCATTTTTTTTATAGGAAATCCATAAAATGACACTTGATACATTGTTCATAGGGTAATTCAAGTACCAGTGCTTGTTTGTTTGTATTTTGTGGTGTTTGCCCAAGAGAGGATGTGGCATTTATAAATTATGGCATGGAAAAAGAAGAAAACAAACAGCTGAGAGGTAACAGGAACTTACAATAGAAGAAATTAATTGCTTGACATAATAAGCAAGCTTGAGTTGAAGTTGGGAATATGGCTAAACGGATAGATAGTTGTTATATTATGCTGAAAAAGTGATGGTGTGTGTTGTAAACTGGAATGGTAATACTATGGCTTTGGAATCAGATGAACCAAAAGGCTGGGACTTAAGGGATAGTTGATATCTCACTTGTTGTTAAGAGGGCTCATGGGAACCACTGAAATAACCACTGAGACTGCTAGTTAAAATCTGCCTGAAACCTAGGATCCATTTAGGAGAAGATGATATACAAAGCAAGACTGGCCATTGTGTCATCCGATAAAGGTAGATCTTAACTTACAACCATTTGTTCGATATCCATTTGTAGTTATGGTGGCACTGAATGGTGGTTATGATTGATTTTTGGAATTCCTTTCCCAATGAGTGCCTCTTTCCCACTCTCACTTTATGATTGCATCGCTTAGAGATGGAAATTCTGGTCTCAGTTGTTGAAGTCGAGGACCACCTGTACTAACATATGTCCTGGTAGATTTAATGGAAAATTAAATAGAGAATACAATAAAGAAAATAAGTCTCATGCAAAGAAAGAAAAGTATTGACCCCTTGTGTGAGATTTGGGGAACAGGAGAGGAGTGATCATTCTCCAGATTAAGAGATTAGAGAAGGGAATGTTGCCCCTTCCAACCACATAAGAATCAAGTGTATACTGCTAGTGGCTGGATAAATTAGAGGGTGAAAACAGTAGGGATGGTGGGACGGTTGATTAAGATTTGTCAAACAACCATATTTGGATCTCGGTTACTATGTTATTGCAACATTGCAACATTGGTGGCTTGGGCTAGGAAGCTACGGACAGTTGAAAAAGAAGTGAAAATAGTGGTAGCAGTATTTTAGGATATAGAAAAGAGACATTACCAGACAAGATAGATTAGTTCTACACTTACTCAACTCATAAGCCAAGCATGCAACCCTTGGGCAAGCCAGGCTCAGCCTGATAGTCAGGTCTCTTTAAAATAAATCAAGTCTTTGTGCATGATCACTGATGAGAGTGTAGACCTAGTGTGCATTATCAAGATTTAGCTTGACAAGGAGTTGGGTCTGTTCATTGAAACCTATCCAACTATATTTGTGAATTGCTTCAGGCTGAAAGCTTCAGAAAAGAAGGTGGAATGGCAAGAGGGAATTGTATACCAGGAGACTCTGACCCTGGATGTTGCAAGGAGCCCTATTCTGCAGATAGTCACATTTGGGTCCCTATTTGTAAAGCTGGGGCAGAGATACATTCAGACGCTGTTGCTATTGTACTATTCTCATAGATGATAGCAATACCTATTCCTAAGTTGGATGGTGTGGGGTGATTATGGATCGATTATGGTTGGGGTAGACAATGGACTCCCTCAGAATGTTGCACTGTGATGTAATTTTAACCTTTATTTCCCAGGACCAGAGTCTAACTCAGCTTGGAAATTCATGGTCATCATGATATCTATGGACTTGTGCTAGGTCATTGTTGATCCCACCCTCATAGCTGACCACATATTGGAAAGAATCAATCTTTATTGTGGTCACAGACCAGCACAAAATTTAAACATTAAAATAAATATGTTTTCTAGAAATTATTGGAGAATAGTAAACTTGTAATATGAATATGGATCTTTAGTTCTTTATGTGTTTTTTCCTCATTGCAGTACCACCAAATTTTATTACTTCTCAAGTGGTGGATAGATTTGAACCCTGAAGGAGATGGGGAGAGAAGGAATTTATGTAGAAATTACCTGAGCTCCTAGAAATATCTCTAATACAGTACATTAATCTAATGTCCCTAAAGTGCAATAGGACATGTGAGATATCTTCAACTTTTTATTGCCACATATTTGTTCATATTTGCTCAGCTATTGGGGTTTTATCATACCTGATCTTCAGGAGTGCTGAGGGGAGGATATTAAGTCTGGCTCTAAAAAATGCTGTTCTGCTCTTAGGAAAAGTCGGGTCTTTCAGATACCTTGCTGATTCCCACATATCCCATTTAATTCGATTTCTGTTGTGGAGAGATATCCTGTTACGTTTCAGCTAGAACTCCATGTCTCTTATTCTTTTCATAGCCAGTTGCTTGGCTTTATTGTAGCCTAGGGATATTAAAAACAGTGGGGAAAGTCCATAGAAGGCCAACTTATACTCTATCACCTGTTTCTGGAGAGAGGAAAAATTGTCTAATAAGACTAGGGGGTTCAAGCCCTCTGGGAAGAGTTGAATTTTCAACCAGTAAATTATCATCATCTTCCCGGCCTTTACCTGAATTTGAGGCATTCCTGTCTCAATTTTCTATATTATGTAGTTTTTATTAGTTTATAACATAACATACAAAGAGAAAACAAAAGCAAATATTAGGGAAATTAGGAAAGGAAATAGGGAAGTGAATAGTGGTGGAAAGGAAGAGTGGGGGGGAGAGGGACAGAAAGAAGTGGGGGCATTGACTTTGACTCCTTTGGTGCAATTAAATAAGGCATTAAGATCAACCATCAACCCTCAACCCTCAACTAATAGAAACTAGCCTTTTTAAAATAACAAATCTATCTAATCGGTAAAACTCAAAGTCAATATTTCATCTTTTTCCACCTAAAGCACAAAATCTAGAAGTGGTTTCCAAGTCGAAGTAGCAGTGTTTGTGTTTTTTTTTTCTTTAATCAGAGCAGTTAATTTAGCCATCTCTGCTAACTCCATAAGTTTTTGCAGCCATCCATCCATTGTGGGTGGAAGTGGCTTTCCATTTCTATGCATATAGTCTTTCTTCCATCAGCATTCTGAATTTCCCCCCTAAGTCTTGTTCCATTAACCTCCCCCCCAAAAAGTCTCTGTTTTTTGTTCTAAATTCACTTTAAGAATTTTTTGTATTCAGATATGAATCCTACTCCAATATTTCTTTGCTTTATTAGTCCACCATAAATGATAAAAAGTCCCTTTCCTTTACATTTTCAACATTCCTTTGAGGTACCTTTATACATTCTTGACAATTTATCTGGTGTTAAATACCAATAATACATCATCTTATAAATTTTTTCTTTTAAATTATAGCTTAATGTAAACTTTAAACCTTTATTTCACATATTTTCCCATTGTTCAAGCATTACATTGTATCCAAAATTTCTTGCCCACTGAATCATATAATGTTTTACTTGTTCATATTTCAGATTTAAATTCAATAACACTTTATAGACTTTAACAATAATATGTTCATCACTATCACACACAATAAAGTATCTAATTCTTTTTTAACAAAGTTAAATTCATGATTCTTTTTATCTAGTTTAACTCTATCTTTCAGTTGTAAGTATGAAAACAATGACAAAAAGACCTTCTGATTCTAACTCCTCCTTAGATTTGAGGGTAGGGTCTCCTAGGTTAAAAATTATTATTGTACCATAAGGCCATCACTTTCGCCTTGTCACCATTTCTTTTCCAAAAAGAAAAACCTCCTGTGAGGAAAACCAAAGAGGCACCTTCATGGAAAACTGTGTTTACTATTTATTCCAAACTTTCAAAATAGCATGTCTGACAAAATAATTGTTGAAGTCAACATTTACTTTAACTTTATCATACCATAGGTAACCGTGCCAACCAAATCTTAATTCATGCCCTTCTAAGTCCAATAGATAATAAAATGGATTGCAGGAATTTTCTTTGTATGGTTTCTAAAGATTCTTTCTTCAAAAAAAAAAGATCTTGTTTGTGCCCTGTAGAGAATTTGTTTTAGATTCAGAGAGCTTCAAGGCTGCAGGACTAATTGTCCTCTGCCTATGTAAAAAAAGTTTTTAATAGCATTTGAGAATATAAGGGCTGATTGCATTGTGTGGTCCAGATGTGCCTTCCGAATACATTTGGTATGGAAAACATCTAAAGGTACTTGAATGTATTGACCTCTTTCTGGATTCTACTCTCCAAGAGTATTGAATAGTTCATTGAGCAAAAAATAGGATTTTTCATTTATCAAAATTGAGGATCAAATTATTTTATCTACAGTATTTTAATGTTGCTGAAATAGGTCTCTTGAGTCCAATATGGGTTTGTGAAATAATAGCAGCATTGTCAGCATACAGAAGTATCTGTATTTTGGGAGGGCGGAGCTGGTGTCACAACGATATGGCATGCGATCTTGGAGGTCTGAGTTCGCTGCCGATATCTTTGCTCCTGGACTGTCCAATTGGATCTAAACCGTCCTGAAGAGATGGTGAATGTAAAGAGCGCATCCTCTCGATCCCAGGGATACAGCAAAGTCCCTGGTAGATCCAGGAGAAGCTCTTTTTGCCAGCGGCAAAGAGGCAGCCATTAAAGCTGCTGAAGTTGGGACAGCTCTGAAACGAAAGAGAACGGAAAGAGAAAGCGTGCCGGTTTGGTGAGAACTTTTTCTCTATTTTAAGATTTGAAAGGACACCCTAAGGAAAAGAAAGAATCTATAAAAGTTTTGACAAAAGTGATTAAGCAGAGATTTTAAACAGGAATGTCAAAGTAATATTTTTATTTTTATTTTCTCATTGCTGGATTTTCTACACATGATTTTATATTTTGAATTTTATCTCAGATTCCAAAACATAGAGGAAGTAAAGGGACAAAACCTAGCTGAGATAATGATAGAAATTTTGGCTGAAGCTTTGGAAATAACTAAAGATAAGATGATGGATGGAATAGATGAGGTTTATCGAGTCTTCACAATATATGCAAAGAGAAATAGCTTACCAAGAGAAGTTCACATCGGATTTACAAAGAAAGCCATTAAAACGCAAATGTTGCAAGTGGCAAGAGAGAAAACATTGAAATATAAAGACAAGGAGATTGTGGTTCTGAAACAAGTACCCAGAAGAGTGAGAGAGATGAGAAGAGAATACCGATTTCTGACCAAAATGCTACTTAAAAAAGAGGTGAATTATAGATGGCTGATTCCAGAAAATTTAATGTTCACATGGCAAGAACAGAGACATAGAATTGACTCAATTGAGAAAGCTGAATCATTTTACACAGAATTTTTTGGAGGGAAAGAGGAAGAGGCCGAAAAAGAAATCTCACTAATTGAATTCAAAGAGGACTGCCAAATGGCGACTGAAAAAGAAGGTGCAGTAGGTGGTAAGGTAGAAGCCAAAGAACAACGTGAACCAAGATCTATGAGAGCTGCTAAACCTAACTACAAAATATAACCATGGAAGAGAAAAATCTGACTAGAATTAATATAAATGGACTTAATTCAGCTGTTAAAAGAAGGAAAACTTTCCATAAATTATAGAAATTAAAATTTGATATAATCTGCCTACAAGAAGTACATATCAAAAAACAACATGAACAATTGTTGATACAGCCAAAATTAGGGAAAATATTTACTTCTTTGACACAATGCCAGAAAAGAGGAGTAGTTTTATATATTAAAGATATTATCCCAGCGAAATTGATCTATACTGATGACGATGGAAGAATACTAATGTTGGAAATAATGGACAATAATATGAAAACACTCCTGATTGCAATCTATGCCCCGAATGACAATCAAGAAGAATTTTATTAAAAAATTACATATGAAAATAATTGAACTGGACTATGCTAATATAGTTATGATGGGAGATTTTAATGGAATTGTAGATAATAAACTGGACTATACAGCACAGAAAACAACAAAGAAAAACAGAAAGACTCTCCCTAAATCTTTTTTTAAAATGGTAGATGAAATAAACTTAAAAGATACATGGAGAGAAAGAAATGCTAAAACTAAACAATACACCTTCTACTCAAATAGACATTTATCATGGTCCAGAATAGATATGATATGGATGTCAACAGAATTGTTAGCTAATATTCAAGAAATAAATATTGAAATAAGTCCTTGGGCAGATCACAATCCAATGACAATTAAATGGAAAGGACAAAGAAAAAGATCTAGTTGGATGTTAAATAATACTATATTAAAGGAAAAAGACTTCACACAGTGGATGGAGAAAGAACTGGCTTTCTTCTTTAGAGAAAACAAAAAAGAAGATACATCAATCCAGAACGTATGGGATACAATGAAGGCATATGCCAGAGGCTTGATAATAGACTGTACAAGAAAAAGAAATACCATGAAAAGGCATTAGAGGATGAGTGTAAAGGACTTGAAAAAGAGCTACAGAAAATGCCACAGAAAAAGGACTTTAAGTTAAAAATGGATATAATTAAACATAAAATGGGTCAAATAGAAAAAGAATTAGCACAGAAAATCAGAGGTGCTAAACAGAACTACTTTGAAGATGCAAATAAACCAGATAGATGGTTAGCATATAAACTGAAAAAGGAGAAAAAAATCAAGGAAAATATTGCAATTAATAGATGACCAAGGCCAAGTTTGCTATGGTAGTAAAGAGAAGAAGGAAATCATTTGAGACTATTATGGGAAACTATACACACAAGAGAATATTGATGAGGAAAGAGTTAAACAGTATTTACAGAATGATAATTTACCCCAGATACCTAAAGAGATTGAAACAATGTTAGAAAGCAATATAACGATGATGGAGTTAACTGAAGCACTAAAGAAACAAAATAATGGAACGGCACCAGGCCCAGATGGACTTCCGACAGAATTTTATAAAACACTACAAGAATCGTTGAACCTTTCATTGCTAGAAGTTATGAATGAACTTATATTAAAGAAGAAGATACCTAAATCATGATCAGAAGCTTATATTACACTTGTCCCAAAAGAGGAGGCCGATCCATTACAAATCAAGAACTATAGACCTATTTCCTTACTAAACACAGATTATAAAATTTTTGCTTCAATATTGGCAGAAAGACTTAAAAAATACCTAAACAATTTTATCCATCCTGATCAAAATGGATTTCTGCCAAAGAGACAAATTAAAGACAATATGAGAGTAATCTTGGATACTTTGGAATACTATGAGGCACATCCTGAAAAACAAATGGCTGTGATATTTCTAGATGCACAGAAGGCATTTGATAATGTGAATTGGCGATTCATGTTATTACACCTGGAACAGATGGGCTTTGCTAAAAAATTTATTCAAGCAATAGAAGATATATATCATAAGCAAACAGCAAAAGTAATGATAGAGGGAGAACTGACAGACTCTATTGATATAAGAAAAGGAACAAGACAAGGGTGCCCACTATCACCTCTGTTGTTTGTGTTAACCTTGGAAGTGCTAAACAGAAATATTAGAGAAGAAAAGGATTTAAAAGGGATGAAAAATAAAAAGGAAGAATTTAAGTTGCAAGCATTTGCAGATGATCTGGTTTTCATTTTAGAAGACCCACTAGAAACAGCATCAAAATTGATAGAAAAGATAAAGGCATATGGAAAGGTGGCTGGTTTGAAAATAAATAAAGATAAGACAAAGATTTTGACAAAGAATATGCTATCAAGACAAAAGGAAGAACTGGCAGATCTATTGAAAATTCAGGTCACGAATAAGATCAAGTACTTGGGTATACATTTGACAGCAAGATTCAGTACACTAAAAGAGAATAATTATATCAAACTTAAGCAGCAGATAGCATTAGATTTGGCGAAATGGGAAAATTTACTACTGTCATTAATAGGGAGAATATCAACAATCAAGATGAATATATTACCCAGAATTTTATATTTGTTCCAATTAGGCTCGGAAAAGTTTACTTTGAAGATTTAAATAAAATTGTTTTGAAATGTATATGGCAAGATAAGAAAGCAAGAATAAAGTTAAAACTTTTGCAAGATGATAGTATAAGAGGAGGATTTGGTTTGCCTAATTGGGAGTTGTATTACCAAGCTACAAATCTGATGTGGGTTAAGGAATGGATAACATTAAGAAATACTAGATTGTTGACATTAGAAGGACATGATCTGTTGTTGGGGTGGCATGCTTTTTTATGATTTAAAGGAACTAAATCACAGGGGTATTTTAGAAGACATTATATACGGGAGTCTCTGTGGTTAAACTGGGAGAAGACTAAAAGACAATGTTATTTGAAGATTCCAGTCTGGCTATCGACTATTGAAGCATTTTCTTATCCTATAATATATAAAAAGGAACAAACAGTTAGATATGGTGAAATATTGAATGAAAAGGGTGAACTTAAATATATACAAAAATTAGAGGAACAAGGTATAAAGATGAATTGGTTTTCATATGTGCAAATACATTCAAGGTATGATAAAGACTCTAAAACAGAAGGTTTCTATGATAAACTGATTTAGATAAGATTTTGACAGGTACTGATGAAAAGGTGATTAAAAAATTGTATGGATATTTATTAGAAATTAAACTAGAAGAAGAACAAGTTAAAGAAACAATGATTGCTTGGGGGAAGAATTTTGGATCTGGGATTGATCTAGAGAAATGGCAAAAATTTGGTCTCAAAATTATAAAATGACAATGTCAACAGCATATAAAGAAAATTTGTATAAGATGTTTTACAGGTGGCATTTTCCCCTGACAAGAATAGCAAGAATGTTCAAGGACAAATCTGAAAAATGTTGGAAATGTCATCAGACACCAGGCTCATATTACCATATGTGGTCGACTTGTGCGGATGCTAAAAAATACTGGACTAAAATCCACATGTGGTTGGAAAAAATGACAAAAAAACATATAGACTTGAAACCAGAGATGTTTTTATTGGGAATTTTACCTGAACTATATGGTAAAGAATTGAAATACCTGATTGTATTATAATCAGGTAAATGTAAATGTATTAACAGTGGCTAGGATTGTATTTGCTAAAAACTGGAAAAATGAGAAAATACCATCACAGGAGGAAATCATTAAGAAAATATTGGAATGTGCTGAAATGAGTAGATTGACATTTGAAATCAGAGAACAAGATGATAAACAATTTTATAAAATTTGGGATCTATTCTATCAATAGTTAGACAATAAAACATGGTAATGAAATATGTAGATTCTTAGAAAATAATAAATATATAAAGATGTATTCTTTTCTTATTATATCTACAAAATGATTGTAGGATAGATGTGAGATGATAATATGAACTGTCATAAAACAATTTAAGTAAAATATGATTATTTCATAAAACATGAATGAATAAAAATATAGTCAAATGATTGATTAACAATAATATTAATGTATTTAATACTTGATTGAAAATATGAGAATATATGCAATGTAATTATAATTGAAGACTACAAAATGGAACACAAAACAATTTGTAAACCAACCAGCACACTGTATGTATATATATGGAAGATGGCTTGATGTTTTTATGTTTTGTTTATCTATGTTCGTCTTACAAAACCAATAAAAAAAATTAAAAAAAAGAAGTATCTTATTTTGCATTGTGCTATTTTGGGAGGATGGAAACCTCTGCCTATAAGTATTTGTATAAACAACTAGAGAGAAAATTTTATATGCACTCCCAAATATTGTTGACCAGATTGCTCTTGTTAAGAGGGGGAATATAAATATCTAAAAGCAAAATCTCCACCTGTTTGGATGAGAGTAAGGTAGTCAGGACCCATGGCTGTAAAAGAGGCAATGAGACACATTAAATTTTGGAGAGCTCTGTTATCTAGGAGCACTTTTAGATCTCCTATCTACCTTGATCAGGGCAGCTGGGATAGAGTTAACCCAGTAGCCAACTAACTCCACCTCTGAGGAGACCTGGTTTTCCTCTAGGAATCAACATCAAATTGTAAAGCATAATAAAAAAAAAAAGTTGATTGTTTCATGGAACTGACCAGACAGCAATATTCCAAATTAGAAGGGAAAGATGATAGTCATTTGAGTCCCATAAGTATATATGGTTTAGAAAGAAGAAGCTGTGAGGTCATTATATTGGTCTGGGAGCTTATCAGCAACTATTATGGTCTCCTCTAAGGAATGACTTGATTCATATATAACCTGCATCAACTCTTGGACCTTTTCTTCTGAGTGGATGATATTGACACCATTTAACAATGCTTGCCTTGTGAGGGGGATCTGCAGAGGTGTTGGGAAAAGAGATGTTAAATCATGCTACATCTGGCTCTGTGTCATTGAGGTTGACAAGGATCCCCTGCCCATCCCATGAGTTGTTGCTGGAGTCTCCATGGAGAATCCTGATGAAAGTAATGACTCTTCCTCAACTGCAGGATCCTCTACTGGCCCAAGAGGATTTAGACTTCTATTTTTGATAGGTCCATTTTAGATAATAGATAATCCATTTTTTACTGAGGGGAAAGTGAGAGGCTCAATATTTGGAGATACAAGGTTTGTAAGCTTTACAGACCAATCTCCTTATGCTGCGTCACCTGTAAAGTCATGGAATCAATTATTAACCAATCCATTATCCTCCACTTAGAGACAAACAACCTACTTTCTAATAAACAATTTTGTTTCAGAAAAAAACTATCCTGTAATCTGCAACTCTTACACTGCAAAAACATATGGACTACACAACTCGATCAGGGCAAAACAATAGACGCAATCTACATAGACTTCTGTAAAGCCTTTGATTCAGTGGTACATGACAAACTACTCCTAAAACTAAAATCTTATGGTATCTCTGGACAACTGCATAACTGGATAGAAGCATTACTGTCAAACAGACAACAAATGGTCAAAATTGGGAGTGTCCTATCAAATTCTGTACCTGTCAATAGTGGTGTCCCCCAAGGAAGTGTTCTAGGACCAACTCTCTTCATACTCTACCTAAATGACCTCTGTGATCATATTAAGAGCAACTGCATTCTCTTCGCTGATGATGTAAAGCTGTTCAATACCAGACAATACTGCTACCCTTCAAAAAGATCTTGACTATGTATCAGAATGGTCAAACAAATGGCAACTTCAAATCTCAACAAATAAATGCTCTGTCTTACATATTGGCAAAAAAAAAATCAGAAAATAAAATACAAGCTGAATAGTCAAGACCTTGTTGATGATCCAAGCTCTGTAAAGGACCCTGGAATACTCATCTCTAATGATCAAAGTGCTAGAACCCACTGTAACTACATAGTCAAAAAGGCATTAAGAGTTGTTAATCTAATCCTACATAGCTTTTTCTCTGGTAATATCACACTACTAACTAGAGCATACAAAACATTTGCTAGACCAATATTCGAATACAGCTCATCTTCTGGAACCCACATTATGTATCTGATATTAGCACAGTTGAGAAAGTCCAGAAATATTTCACAAGAAGAGTTCTCTACTCCTCTACTCATTGTAGAATACCTTATGGCACCAGACTTGAAATTCTAGACCAAGAAAACCTTGAATTACACCGTCTTCTGTCTGATCTAAGTATGGTATATAAAATCATTGCAATGACTTACCTGTCAATGAATACTTCAGCTTCAACCATAACAAGAGCACACAATAGATACAAACTCAAGGTCAACCGCACCAAACTTGATTGTAGGAAATACAATGGTCAGTGTCTGGAATACTCTACCTGACTCTGTGGTTTCTTCCCCAAACCCCAAAAACTTTAACCTTAAACTGTCTACTGTTGACCTCATCCTTTCCTAAGAGGTCTGTAGGAGGCGTGCATAAGCGCACCAGCATGCCTACCATCCCTGTCCTATTGTTTATTTTTCTTATATGTAGCCATTTCATGTATTCATAACTATGTATATACTTATACCTATTATCTTGTAAGTGATTGACAAATCAAATAATCAAATAAATAAATAAATAAATGGGTCAGCTGTGGCAATTGCGACCAACAAGGTATTCTAGTTTAAACAATATCTTGTTTTATTTTTTTTTGTGGCAAGAGCCAAAAAGATTAATAAGGCCAGTTTCTGTGATGAGAACATCTTTATGAAATAAGGCTGACTGACTCCCACACTCTTGGTTTCTCAAGGTTGGGAGTGAAGAAGCAGCAGCATTGGGAGTTAGCATGTTAGCTATTAAAGGTTTAACCTTTTCATCACAAAAGACTCTGTTAGGAAAAACTTTAAAGGAAGCTAGATATGCTCTCATTTTGAATAACATCAAAGGGGTGGTAGACTGCTTAAAGGACAGGAGTATCCACTTCCAATTTGGGGCAACTGGGAGTCATTTGACAGCACACAGATCAATCTGCCCAGCTTGGCAGTAAAGAAGCTGACCCAAGGAAGATAGGATTGGTCTCCTGGTATTACAGTGTCCAATATTAAGTCTGTTCATACAAATTCTGAGAGCAATCTGTTGTGTTTGCAATGAACAATTTAATTTGGTGGAGGATATTTGCTGGCTTCCAATGAGTCTTTAATATTTGTAAGTTCCCCTCTCTTTGCTTTATCAGAAGATAGTTATTTTTAGAGATCTGTGACTTTTTAACAAGTTATTTAGTATTTCTTTAGCTCTTTGCTCCTTATTAGTACTCTTGCTCAGAGTGGGAGATTTGACTGTGTCTGTTACAAAGGCTTTTGTGGGAGTAGAAGGTCTGCTTTTGAAAAAAAAAAAGCAACATATCTTTTCAATGTTTCCAAATCATGTTTTATAGCCATAAGCTACTAAAATATTGAGATAACAGTTTGCACTGTGAGGAGGCACTGTTTGCTCTTCCACCAAGAAATGAGGAAAGGTCTAATAGTTGTTGTTTGGCCAGCTCTGTTTGGAGGTCCCATTCTAGAGCTTCAAAGTTGTTAGAACTGGGGAGAGAATTTGTTTTACTTACAGTTCTCTTTTGTGTGAAGCACTCCTCAATTTTTGGCTGTTTTGCAGAGTTCAAAAGAGGAAAATGTCCCAGCCAAGCACCATGGTGTTTACTTTCTTTTTGTCAGGGTAATGATGATTTAACAGCTGACCTGCTTCTGTAAGGGTGTAATGCTGTAATATTGTAGGGTTACAATGATGATGCAATGGTAGCAATGAGTCAGCAGGGTCAGTTGACTGCTACCACTTTAAGAGGCTGTAGTATAAGAGACCATGTGATGAAGTATCTCTCTCTCCATATGTGATATGGAGCATATGTAGCTGATAACTGATTGCTGTTCAAGGTCTGTATCACAGCACTCATGTGTATATATGCTTTTGTAGGGATAAGACCACTATATGTAAATACAAACCTGTGTGCTGTATTTGCTCCTGGGTTGTCTCACCTAGTCACACTGTGTGCACTCTGACACTTTTCCCCATAACTATGAGTTCCAGGCAAAATCCATTATCTGGATTCAGATATTTATCTTCACTTCACTGATAAATTAGATATTTATCTTCACTATTGTTTCATGCAAATGAAGTTAGTTAAATAAGTCCAGTAAAAGTACTAAAAAGCTAATTATATAATAAAATAATAAAACTGAGTGGAGCTTCTGTAAATGTGTTGCTGGGCTTGACAGCTCAGACTCCTCCAAAATGAGAGAATGTTTGATCTTTTTCAATAAAGACCACACATTAGACTTGTCCTTTATTCAAAAAAGATCAGGCATTCTCTAGTAAGAAAGAACTTTTATATCAGTCCCTTGCACAGTTTAGATCACTTTTTCATCAATGATGGGGTTAAATGAAATCACTAATCTCTGCAGGGAGAGGGGAGCAATTATAATAGCACTTGATAGATCCAGATAGTTTTCTCCCCAGAGATCTGTTGGACAGTTCCGTTGAATGCCTTATTAAGTTCTAGAATATGATCAGGTCAATAACTAAGTTTGTTCCTAAGCTGTTATCATTGCTTGCTTATTCCAGATGGCTGTTTAGTTTTCAGAGGACCTATGGGACATCAAATAAGCAAAGAGATGCCTGCAGCAATGTCAGCAAAAGTAAGTACAACAGGACACAAGTACAATATACATTCAAACGCGAGTCCTCTCTGTAACAATAAGAAAGCAAGGCAGAGTTGTTTTTTGACCTTTTTGTATCTGCAAAATGTTACTTTCCTACTATAGTATTTAGATTGTCCAAACTCTTTGGAAAGCCAGGACTAACATTCCATTTAGTGTAAGCTGTAATTGTTTGACAGTTATAAATAAAATACCTAACATGGTTCCATGTTGGGAGTCAGGTAGATAATATCCAGTAAGATGACAGAAGTAATGTCTTGCAATGTTACCTAGGAAGTTTTTGAATCTGTAAATGTGGAAGAAGTAGTCAGTAGTTCTTTGTGGTTTATCTCTGCTGGGTGTAAGTGGGTCCCTTGTTCACCTACCTAATTAAGACAGCTAGAAAGGAAATTGGAGCTTGGACACAGGAAGTGACCAACAATTCTGAACAAGATCTAGCTGCCTTGAAAGAGGCATTGGCTTCCCAGCTGCCAAAGAAGTGAGCCTTAGATGCCTTGATAATGAACAACTTATCAAACAAACATTTGATCTCCAAACTTCCTTTTTTGTAGATGGATGTTTAAAGAGATCTGAAGATTACTTGGATACATGGCAGTCCTTATTTAGATTTGACTGAAACTGCATTAGTTGTTCTCAACTAATGTCTTGGCAGAAATTGAATTGAGTAAAGCTATCACTCCTGACCATTTGGACTTTTCAGTGGACATCAGTAATGTCAACTACAATATCTTTCTGCATTTCCTATGACACTTGAGCCCTATTTTTTCATGGTTCCTTTCCTTCCTAAGTGATTATATGCAGTCAATAGTGGTTGGGGAAACTCAGTTCTGTAACAGAATGGCTGACAGAACCTCAAGCAGTTCACTATGGGGGTCCTCAAGATTTGATCTTTCTTATTTATTTTGTGTGTGTGTATGTGTGTGTGTGTGTGTATGAAAAGGTCATTCACTTTGGGATAATAATCTGTTATATATCTTTAGAACTGATTGTCAGGAAATAGATTGGGAGAAACAACCTCTGAGCAGCAGGAATACTTCATTATGCAGGTAATGGATGGGTGTATAAAATGAACAGGCATCCCCTTTTCTCACATAAGAACTAGAGGAGTAGGCATGCAAAAGGTCTTGCTAATCAATAAGTTGTAACTCAAACCAATCACTTCATTATTACAAGAATAAAAAATGAGTAGTATTGGTTTCCATAGTTATATGATGTTTATTTTGCATTCTCAAATCTTCTGTTGATGTGTTCTATTGATAGTGGCCCCTAATATGAAGCAAACTCTTACCAAAGAGAGAAAGGATATGTCCCAGTCAACTCTTTTGTTATTTAGATAGGCATACTTTGTGGTGCTTTGTTTTCTGATGAACGAAGCAGATCATCTTCATTTGATTACACATTGATTGTGTATCACTATGTTTATGGTAAAAATATTGAAAGAAGGCTACCAAATTTCTAATTTGCAATATATTTTCAGGAAATGGCAAGAGGAAGAAGAAAACCTATTTCTGTGACTGAAATGCAAAGAAATTCTCATATAGTCATTTATAGAAAAAGTGCTCAGGACCAAGATAACTCAATGAGACTAGATATCAATCCTGGCTCAAATGTCACTGATTTTGCTTCTGTCATGCCCCAGCATGTAACTTTTATATACTGTTGTTGCTCTCTAGCCTCATCTCGTGAACGGAGAAACAAATACCAAGTATCTTGTTTGAAGTTGACCCAACCTTCTTTACCCATCAGCCTGCACTCTCAAAACAAGTGCATGCTGGGAAGCCAGACTCCATTTCCTTTAGCATTCAGAGAAGGCAAAAGCACAAAGAAGAAACCATCTTAATCTGTAGCACAGGGTCATCCAAGGACAAACCCACATCCCACACACAGAGCATCGCTTGTGAGATTTAAATTACTTGTATTTATTAATTATGTTCAGCAGTAATTCAATACCGCCTATCTTGTATTTGGTTCTCATTGTATGTATTCCTATTTTCCCCAGTTTCATCATATCCTGTTCCTTCAATAAAGCATCCAGATCTGCCCAAATGGTCTGTTTTATTGGGCAATTGGTGGGTTTACCTGCATGTTGAGCTGCACACAGACCAACATGTAGTGAGGATAGAACAGTTTTATTCTGCCACTGATTGCTTCCAAAAGCTGTGACCACTCATTAGGTGCAACTATAGGTAACATCTCATATGATCATTTGAAACTTCACTGCCATTTTTTAAATTAATCTGTTTCAAATTTAATTTTATTTTCTTGGTTTTCTCATTATGGAATTGAGATCTTTGGTTGATATAAGTACTTTTGATTTATGACTATAATTAAGCCCCAAAATTTACCTTGCTAAGTGAAATGTTTATGAAGTGAGTTTTGCCCTATTTTATGATCTTTCTCACCACAGTTGTTAAATGAATCACTGCATTTAATTTAGTCACACAGTTGTTAAGTGAATCTGGCTTCCACATTGATGTTGCTTGTCAGAAGATTGAGAAAGATGATCACATGACCCCAGGTAACTTCAACTGTCATAAATATGAGTCATTTGTAAGCATCTGAATTTAGATCAAGTGACTATGGGGATGCTGCAATGGTCATGTGAAAAAAGTCATAAATCACTTTTTTCAGTGCTGTTGTAATTTTGAATAGTCACTAAATGAACTGTTGTAACTTGAGAACTAGCTGTACAAATAAATTTAGAATAGAATAGAATAGAATAGAATTCTTTATTGGCCAAGTGTGGCTGGACCCACCAGGAATTTGTCTTGGTGCAAATACTCTCAGTATACAAGAAACCATTAGAGAGCATTTCACCGAGGCAGCCGTTGTCAGCGCCATCTTGGATAGATCAGATTTAAAATGCATTTTCCAAACTATGCATCTTCAGTGGTTTATACATTTTAAGAAAGTATATTCAGTTGAGCCATACTCCAAACCAGTTCATATTATTGGTATTAAATTTTCCTGAATTTCCCTGAAACAGAAGAGTTGGGATCAATTTGGGGGGGAGAAAAATTCAAAATTCACACATACTTTAATTTTTCATTGATGAAGACAGCTTAAAAGTAGTAACACTCCTGGATCCTTTTTTCATTATATTTGGCTTCTCAGAGTTTACCTTGAAACTACATCAATGATATTATGTGAAAATACATCTTAAATAAAAGCCAAGTATAAACAAATACATAAAAATTGGTTTAGAATTAGTGTAGAATGACATGACCCATTTGATCAAGCATTTTTGCAATAGTCCTAAATCAATAGAATTTCACTATTCCATTTTCCTTTTGTCATTAATCATCAATGAGACAATAAAAATGATTTAACCCCCACTCATATTGGAAGCAATAATGGAGGAATAAACTAGAACACAATTAATGCTTGCTTTGCCTGAAATTAAGACTGATGAATAATTTTTTAAGAACAGGAAAACCAATAAAACTCTAAAAATCACTATGGCTTTCTTCAGAGCTGTTACAAATATTTTTTTGTCAATAAACTAGCTTAATGGGAGTTTTAACAGTTCAGAGCTACAGATCTGACAAACATAAGAAAAATCTGACTAACCAAACTCTGGCAACTAAGGAAAACAATGGCAGCATTAAAAGATGTTGTTGCCCCAGCTGGAGTTCAAAAGAACTCAAATTATTTTTAGTAGCAACTATTTGTAATCCCATTATTATGTCAAAAGTATTTATAAATTAAAGATATAGTAAATAGCAATGACAATAGGTCAATATGAGAGAAGTCACCTCTCCTAGAAGAATGAAATATTTTGAGAAATATTTTAAAAAGGCAGAATATTATCTTTTGCCTAAAAGAGAAATTGATATCTTAAGAGAGTGAGAAACTCCCTGCTCCCAGCAGATTTTCAGCTTCCTGCCCCCAGCAGATATTTGGTGCCCATTAAGAAAAACTGGGCCAGCCTATCTACTAAACAAAAGACCTTCAGCTCCAGGTTGATGGGATTATGCTTCAGGAAAAAGCCATTCAGCCACAATAGGAACTGCACAACAAGCCCCTTCATTGCATCAGCCCAAGCTTCAACCAAGCTTAACTCAGATAACCTACAAAATCAGCTATGACCCATGCATAGCCCCATGAGAGTCTGACAGCAACCAATAGAATACATCTCTTGCCACAGGAACAGGAAGCTCAAGGGCAAAGCCCAAGAGAAGGTATTAAAAAACCCTCACTCTCCACTCCATGTGGTCAGCAGCCTTAAACCCATGTGGTCCTGTCATCAATAAACCATTTTTCCAATCAGCCTCCATGTTTCCAATGTCTTTCTCCCTACTTGGAACTGAACTAGATGGATATTTCTTCCAACAAATACAATAGAACATTGTTCATATACTACTTTTTTCTGTTATTACATGTGTCAATCTATATATTACAATGAAATTAAAACAAATTATTGTTAGTAGCTTAACATTTATGTTGATATTTACTGTTTGATGACATTTTTAACATGAATAGCTTACTAAGGTGTTAATATCAGATATCAAACAGTAAATAAAATCTTCACAACAACTATTACATGATATTTTAAATATTTTATTGGCATATAAATGATTTATTGAATCTTGTTAAAAGTATTAGTAATAAATGCTTCTAGCTTTTAAAACAAGACAAATATTTTTGAACATTTTTTTGTGTAATGTGTATATTTTATTATGCTGTGAATAGGTTGCATAATAGCTAATTGTCAAATAGAAGTATTATTGTCTTTTGCTACTAAGCTGTTCTGCAAAAGAAAAATGGCTTTCACTAAAACGTAAATTGTACAACTGAAATTACCATGCAAACAATTATTAACGGGAAGTACAGGGGCTTAAACATTGGCTTTTAAAAAAATTAGCTTTCAAAAGAAATATACACCACAAAGATTGTTTTAAAAAGATTTTAAACTACCAATTGAAATAGGAAGAGATCTCCATCAGTTTGGAATTTTAAAATATCCAGAAACTACTATTTCTTCTAAGGGGAAAATAAAATGCTTGATCGGTTGAGAATATATAATAGAACAGAAAGCACCCGTTCTGAAGCCAATCATTAAATGATAAATTGAAGACTACCTATAGATGAAACAAGACCAGTACTCTGGTACTCTGTAAAAGAGAGGCTGAGTGCTTGCTTATTTTCTCTCCACCCATCACTGT
Source organism: Pseudonaja textilis (assembly GCF_900518735.1). The sequence goes on along the minus strand of NW_020769343.1, from coordinate 1,477,863 downwards.
GTCTTTTTCAGGCCCAAACTCACACATAAACAGTTGCTAAGTGAGAATGGCAATTTATTTGAGGCTGAGTAGGTAATGACAGAAAAGGGAAGGGATATAAATCAAAACCATCTCTGGGAAATAAAGCTTGCCTGGGTAGTTTTGCTTTCAGCAGGAACTATTGTTTCTTTTATTTTTCTTATATGTATCCATGTATTCATAACCATGTTTTTACTTATACCTATTATCTTGTAAGCAACTAATAAACCAAATAAAATAAAAATAAATAAAACTCATAGAAGAGTAGTCAAAATCAGTCCAAAGATCAGAGCCAAGTCAAGCTTTTCAGCAAGTTCAAAGATCGGTTTTGGTAATCATGAGTGGAATCACAAGAATGACATAGTGGAACGGGAGGTCAGACAGTTATTTCCAACAAAAAAATATGGGTCAGGCTGCCTATTAAATCAGGTCACAGCCAGCTATCTTTAATTAAACAATTACTCCCTTGTTCTTCTGATGCTGATCAACAATTGCTTCTTGGCTTGATATCTCTGGGGCTGATACTCCACTGGTTCAGGTGGAACAGTTTTTTCAGATCAGAGTCTGAATCTGGGGAATTGACACATTGAGTGGAATCAGCCACTCCAGAAGTTAAACTAAGATTTACCTAAAGATTTTACAAGAAGGTTTTCCTTGGTGTATAGAGTTGGGTTAATCCAAGATAGAATGCAAAATCTTCTTGGGTGCAAATGGATCATCATGTAACAAAAGGAGATAGGGGATTTTTGTGCAGCTTTCTTTTTTCCAAAAACCCAATAGTTACACAGGATGGCTGAGAATCCCTCCAGAGCAATGTAGAAAATGGCAGATGCCAAAAGAAGTAAGATATGCCTCTTTGTTGGAGTTGAATGTTCTGCTGGATACTGAGTCCCTTTATCTGCAGAAGGAACATAATGTTTTTTAGTCAGTTTAATTATAAGTAAGATCCCCCTCATATTATGTCTTAAACAGAAAAACAACAACCACATGACCAATGACTTAAAGAAGGGAGGGCAAGTGAGGTTCCAGGATTGCCTGCAATTTATACACCATTTTATGACATCAAAGATCTATCCAAGTGTTTCACAACCTCAGTCACTTTAAGATGTGTGGACTTCAATGCTGGGTGGGGAAGTTTAAGAATTGAGACCCACACATTTTAAAGTGAGGCTGAAAAACACTGGTCTACTGTGAAACACTGGGGAAATTAGGAGATTCAGACAGTTCAAGAGTATAAAGATTTATTGCAAGCTTTAGCTCTCTACAAGAACCTGACCAACAAGCATTCAAAGGAAATGAATGGGGGATAAGAAAGGAATTCAAGATGGGCTAAACTTTGATCTCCTATGGGTGAGCAGGGACTCATGACTTATGATGCATTTGACTCCTCCCTCAGCCTGATCATCAGCCTGATCATCTCTGACATCTATTTTTTATAAGTAGACATTGGTTTTTCTGTCTTTTTGAAACATGAAACACATTCATCAAGATGGCACTAGTTCAGATTTTCCTCCCTTCAACATCCCCTAGTTTATGATGACAAAAGACAATAACACAACTTTCTACCTTAAAAATCTCAACACAATTAATCATTTTAGATTCCAAAAGCCTTCTGGAAAACCTTTCATTTCAATTAAGATAAAGAAACCTTTAATGGGAGATCATTGCAGAAGGTTGGCTCATTACAGAAAAAAAGAGAGCTTCTGCCTAGCTCCAAAATAGGGAATAGGGAACAACCAGCTGAATTATTTTAGCATACAGTGTAATCTCCAGTCATAAAAAGTTTGGACCCCAAGTAAAAATAACATGAAGAAAATAATATCCTTAATATTATTAATATCAAATGTCATTATCGGCATAAGTCACTCATCTGCTTTATAAAATAACACTGCAGTTTCTAATGCTGACAAACAAAAAGCATCACAGTTAACTATGGATCTAAAATAAATGTTTTCTCAAAACATTGATGAATTTTTATGTTTATGTTCACTACTTTAAAATAATTTGTTGTTTACTAAACAGATGGAAAATATTCACTGTTGTACATTTCAAATTTTGAAGCTCTCCTAATTTCTCAAAGAGAAAAGGAAATCCCAAGTTAAGACAATTGCAATCTTTCTGTACAGACAAGTCTGCCAAAATAATAATAATAATAATAATACATGTGCAAAACATTATAAGCTAGCTGGTTTTGCAAAGTTTCAATGTGTCATCTGGGATCAATTTGATTAACAAATGGCACAGGTGTTTGCAGGACACAATGCTTTTGTCAAAATAAAAAGCAGTATTGTGCTGTTGCAAAGCAAGGTCTTCTCCTTTGTTTGTATGATATTCAAGGGGGCAGAACTTACATAACATTGTTACGATGATGCTTTTAATTTTTGAAAGCTTCCCTTTCATGGATCCTTTTGACAAGTGGTTACAATCTCCAGTACTAGAATGAACTGTCTTGTTCTTAAGAGCCTGCTTGGCTTGTTATGGACCCACTAGTTAGAAGAATTCATATGCCACATATGCAGCATTATGTAAGAAGCAATTAATACATTAAACAATAACCACATATTTGCGGGAACTTGGAAATATTTATTTCTGTCTCTTAAATTATGACTTTACTTGACCAATGACAAAAAACTGATAGCTATTAACTTTTGGGCTTACTCTGAATTAGTTTTAGTTGGCATCAAGAACCAAAGGATATGCACTGATGGATACAGTAGATGGATATAGTTAGCTTGTCATTCAGTTTGGGAACAAATCAAGACAAACAATTGTCTAGCAATAGTGTTAGTTGGAAGCAATAGAGTTAGCACAAGTTAGTCCCAAATAATATATTAATATGAATCATGGGAGGACCCATTATCAAACTATATTGTGGGTCTTTTAATACTTTCTATTTATGTGGTTTTCTTGCTAACATACAGGAATTTTGTTTATTCATGCAGTATGAAATGACACTTTTCTTCCTATATTGCTACTGCTCAGTGTAAATGCCTGTTTATTTTAGCTGGGATGACTTTCACACCTTGAATGACTCTGTAGGACAATAAATTCTTAGTGTACCTTCCTGGCATTGTTTGGTCATGTCGCATTGTTTACTGGTGGCACAGAGCTCTGGTGGATCAGTGGTTAAAGTGCAATATTGCAGGCAACTCTGCTCACAACCTCAAATTTGATCCTGACAGGAGTCAAGATTGACTCAGTCTTCCATCCTTCTGAGGTCAGTAAAATGAGAACCTAGATTGTTCAGGGCAATATAAAAATAATGCTTCGGTTATAAGCCACCCTGAGAGTGCTATAAAATGCTATGAGGTGATATATAAGACTTAATGCTACTTTCTCATTCATCCCAGAATATCCTTTCCCACCTCCTCACTATAAGGTAGCATACCAGGTCTTTGGGATGTGTGGGGGAGTGCCTTCCCCATAGTATCTGAGAAAGCAACTGAAAATAAAATTTTAATAAAACCTAAAATTATTTCAGTTTTGAGTGACTTAGAGTAGCCCCCAGGGAGCTGCAAATGATACTGAGCCTGTCTCTTCATTGCAACAAACAGCTGAAAAGTCAGTAGGAGTGATAAGTGCATATTAAAGAGCTTTTTAAGCTTCAAGACAGCAAGATGGAAAACAAATAAGTCTCTTTCAGGGGTATGGTTCTAATGCTTAGATTTATGGGGAGAAAGTGATCATTGGAAAACAGGCATTCAAGTGTCTTCCTAAATAGCTTCCTACTTAATGCTCTTTCACCAGAGACAGAATTTTCCCCCAGGCTGTGGTTGTGGGTGCTAAAGATCTACTTATGTTGGATAAGTATTTATAAGATATTGATTTACACATCACATCCTGAGTGATACAACTGCCACTTTTATCCCAATTGGTCAGTAAAGAACGTATAAATCAATGTTTGTTATTGTAGAAGTAACTGAATTAGTTATAACATATGGCATTCTGGAATTTTGATTACATAGTGATTCTAAACCATTATAAAACCAGTCCAGTGAAGTAGTTTTTGTTTATTTGTTTATCTATTTAAAATTCTTATATAGCCATTATCTTAAAATCAGGATTCTGAAAAAAGCATAGTCATAAGGTAATGAAAATAATATACAAAATAATAAAAATAACAACAATAATAATACTTGGATAACCTTACATCCAGCTATGATGAACCTTTAAACATTCAAATCTCTCTATCCTAGCTCCTTGGAAAATCTAGTCTGAATATCTGGCTGACTGTGTGATGATGAACAACAACAATAATAATGTAAAATATAAATTGAAGATAGAAACTGAAAAATTTGGTGTCACAACCAAACTACTTGATATACTTGATCAAAATGGAGCTGGAAGGGACCTTGGAGGTCTTCTAGTCCAGTGGTAGTCAACCTAGTCCCTACCACCCACTAGTGGGAGTTCCAGCTTTCATGGTGGGCAGAAAGGGTTTTGTTCCCTACTTTATAAATCACCATTACTGTGGAACCAGTGAGTGGTTAGAGAAAAATTTACTACCAACAGAGATACAAAAGTGAATGGTAGGTATAAAAAGGTTGACTACCCCTGTTCTAGTCCAACCCTCTGTTCAAACAGGAGACCCTATACCCGTGATGGCGAACCTATGGCACATGTGCCAGAAGTGGCATGCAGAGCCATCTCTCCGGGCATGCCAGCCATCGCCCGTTGCTCTTTCGGGTTCTGGTGCACACATGCATGCCGGCCAGCTGGTCTTTGTGCATGTGGGAGTGCAAGAACCCAGAAGAGCAGCTCCCTGCATGCATGCATGTACCAGGAGGCTGAGTTTCTGGTTCCTAGTGTGCACATATATGCTGGCCAGCTGGTCTTTGTGTGCGTATGCACGCCAGAAACCAGAAGACCAGATGCGTATGCACACCAGAAAACTAGAAGATCAGTGCACATGTGCATGTCATAAATGAAAGCTCAGCTTCCTGGCATGCACATGCGTGCTGGGGAGCTGCTCTTCCAGTTTCTGATAGTCCCTCATGCATGCTCATTACCATTTCGGCACTCAGTGCTGAAAAGGTTCACCAACACTGCCCCATTTCAACACTATACCATTTCAGATAGGTGACTGTCCAGTCTTTTCTTAAAAACCTCCAGTGAGGAAACACCTACAACTTCTGAAGGCAAGCTGTTCCTCTGGTTAGATGTCCTCACTGTTATGAAGTGTCTCCTTAATTCCAGGTGACTCTCTCCTTGATTAGTTTCCAAGCATTGTTTCTTGTCCTGCCATGTGCTTTAAAAAATAAATTGACCCTCTCTTTTTTGTAGCAGCCCCTCAAATACTGGAATATTGCTATCATGTCACCCCTAGTCCTTCTTTTCTCTAAAGTAGCCATACCCAATTCCTGCAACTGTTCTTCATATGTTTTTGTCTCCAAGTTTTTAATCATCTTAGTTGCTCTTCTTTGTACTTTTTCCAAAATCTCAATATCCTTTTTGTAACGTGTTGACCAAAACTGGATGCAGTATTCCAGGTGTGGCCTTACTAAGGTTTTATAAATACTTCACTTGATTTTGATTCTATACCTTTGTTAATACATCCAAGGATTACATTAGCTTCTTTGGTTGCTGCCTCATACTACCGGTTCATGCTTAAGTGATTGTCCACAAGGGCTCCAAGATCCCTCTCACAGTTATTGTTTTTGAGCCGGGTTTCACCTACTCTGTACTTGTGCCTTTGGTTTTCCTCTTCTGGTGTAAAACCTTGCTTTTCTACACATTAAATTTCATGTTGTTGAATAGGGCCCATTGTTCAAATCTGGAATATTTTTATTCCTGTCATAGGATTTGTGGGTTCTGCCTCTTTTTTAGAAACTATTGATGAATGCTTTTTTTTTTTTTTTTGGTGAGCGTCTGTATATTTTCTTCCTGAGGAAATCTATGAAAGCAATTTTTCATTTTCATGTAACCCTAATTCCAACTCAGCTTATGCTCAAAAGTCAAAGCAATCTTTTTGGACTCTCCTATTATGGTCACGTACTCGCCCCAAATCTTATCCTTGGCAGTACAATTTTTGTTGGGTTTGTATTCTGCTGTACTTGACCTAGTATTCAAGTGGTTGAATATTTTCCATGTAAATTGTATATAATGTGTGCTATATTAAGCTATAATATTTTGTACTGTAGTCTTACATTGCTTCCGTCTAGATTTAGATAAAGGTAAAGGTTCCCCTCGCACATACGTGCTAGCCATTTCCAGCTCTATTTGAACCACCAAACTGCAGACCTTTTTGATTGACAAGCTCAGCGCCTTAGCCACTGAGCCACTCTGTCCCTCTCCTTCTAGATTAGTCACTGTTACAGTATATGGTGAGTGCTTACAATTAGTCATTCATAAAATATACATTTTGCTAAAATATTTTTGTGTATGTTGTAATTGTCTACATATTGCTCAGAAATCAATTACTAAGACCATTATATGCAATATTGAAGTAGAAAAAAATATTTGGCACCTTAGAATTCACAATTTCTGTTAATTGTATTAAAGAAAAGGATTAATTTAATATTTATTTCAGCTAATATTTAGCTGTCACATTTATAAATCTGAATATAAATCATATCACATTATTTTGCTGGATAATTAATATGCAAGTCTGATGCTTCAATGCTATTTCAAAAATATGCCATAAAAAGGGTTGTGTTATATATATAAAAGTATAATCTATTGTGATTTGAAATCACCCTGTGCTTTAATATTTGACTCTAATATTTGTGATCGCAAGTTTAATTTTGTGAACAAGTTCTGGTAAAGCAGGTCTTTCAATAGCCAACATTTCTATGTTGTTGCTGTTGATTTGTGTGTGTGTGTGTGTGTGTGTGTGTGGTATTATTTATGTAGTTTCTTTTAAAGAGTCCTTCTAAGGATTCTGTAAAAATAATACAAATAGAATATTAGACTATAATTCTAATTACTTAGAATGGTAGTGGTATTATATGAACTTCAAAATTGAACTAATACATTGCTTTGGTGATTATGGAAGGACTAATACTTTGCTATGGGCCATGTTGATCCTATTTCCCCTAAATCAATTTTATAAAATGCCTTCCTGCAGAAACAAAAATGAATTGATGTTGTCATTGCAGCTTGGGGACAATGAAATATGCTTTTACTAAGAAATTGTTTTGTATTTGCAGATAATTTGAATTCCTCAAAGCAATATAATAATACCAAAGGAGGAGGTTTAATTATTTTCCATTGGATTCTTCCTTTAGTTAGATTTATTTTAATTTTTGTATAGGCAAAGACACCTCAGTCTGCGCACTTAACAATATTATATAAAGAGGTCCATGATGACATTTTTTCAGATTTTTATTAAGAACAGAACATAGAATGTGCTGGTTAAACTAGTTTCTTCTTTCAAGCTAGAGAAAACCTACATCATCCTCATCTAAAACTTTTAAAATATATTATTGTTTTGTAATTAATAAAAAGAGAGAAAAATGCAAATATAATAATGTGGATGCATACATTTTCAAAGAGAAGACAACAGAAAAAAAGAATAAAAATGCTTTAACAAAAATTGTATTATATCAATAAATGCTTTAATTAATTAAGCATGTATATATTTCTATACCTTTATATAATTTTTAACCTATGGCATTCTGTATACATGTGTCCCCTATTTCAATATAGCTGTCTTTACGAATGTCTACAATGCAATCCACTTACAAGTACAATCAGGCAGTCAAGCTGATCAGCTTGACACAGGTCTTCAATCCATTAAATAAATGGAATCATACACTTATCTTTCCAATGCTGCAATATCAGTGTATTAACCACTGGTATTAACCATAATAAGGGCATGGGGAATCCATTCAGTTTGTCCAGTTGTCTAAATCATATACTAGTTATATAATTAAAAAAACATATCCTCTGATAATTTTAGCTTTTATTGCACATCATATTTACATAATCTTTATCTACAATTTAGTATCAGTGAAATTGGTTCCCATGCTGAGAATGCTAAGTCACTGGTTTCCACACTTGATTATGCTTCTGATGATCTATTGATTTGCACATCAAACTATTGGCTCTAGATTCTATATTTGTTGAGTGATTTTCATGATGCAAAAGGAAAAAAAATACTTTGGACACTTCTTTGAGGAAGATTAATGAAGATAAATTCAAGTTCTTGTCTAATCCATAGTCTGATATATAGCCTGTCTATGTTGTAAGTTGCACACAATGAATTCAGGAAAATTAATATGAGAACTCAGTGCAATTGAATGTCCAGGTTAGACACCAGCTGAATCAAGGCTTAATTCTGTGATCTCCAGTAAATTGGAACTTTCAGGAAGTAAAAAAATAGGCAGGTGTGGAAATCCTGGAATGATATCCATTATCTTGTCTTAGTTCCCCCGATATATCTGATAGCTTAAAGATGAAAATCCAATTAAAGATGAACATCACTATGACAAGAATGTGTCACCCTTGTGACATTGGCAGAAAACAAGAATAATCTTTCTGTCAGACACAAGCAGTCAGTTCACATGTGTACTAATACTTTAGTATATTCTGTCTATTAAAAAAGAATCTCCCCGGACTATGAGCCTTCCAGAGAAAAATAGATAAAGCTCTATAGAGCTTAAAGGGGATGGGGAAGGGTGTCAGTTCTGTATTGCTTTCATCTACACAAGGTATGGTGGCTTCCCCAAACACTAGCCCGGACAATGAAAGAGCTGGCTCTGTGGGCTTTGGAAGAGGATGTAGAGGAGGGCCAGGAAATCAATGAGGGCTCCAAGCAAGGAGTGGAGATTCCAGGAACAGTGGAGAAGCTGTCTGAAGAAAGAAAAAGGGAGATTTTGTTGGAAGCAAAGCAAGGTGGAGAAAGTATGTAGCTAAAGCTTGTCAGTGGCAATGAGGAGGAATTGCGTCCTCTACTTGAACCACAGATGCACAGGGTTGAATGGAGGCACACACAACAAAGCTACTCATGAAGTGGCAGCCTCGTTCCTCCTGATGAGCTGCATGGCAAGCACCTATTTAATTGGATGAGTGGACTTTGGGATTGTTGGAAACATTTGCCCATTTCCCTGCTATCTGCATGCTTTATGAAAAAAAAAAAACTGATTGTGTATATTCAATGTAGAGGTTTAACTAAATTCAACCAGGAATGGCTTACACAAGGTATATAATAGAGGAACGCAAGGTTAGACATCTATAATATGGCTCTTAAGAAAAAGCATTAAAGATTTAATTTTGAAAACATGAAATGATTTAAGTAAATATAAGTAACAACCTCCAATAGTTTAAGAACAGTACTTTAGTGACTAGGAACAATGGAAGGAAAGGACTATGAGCTACTAAAAATTTTGTCTTATGATTTTATGTTTATTTTTAAACTTCGTTTCAATATGTAATTTTTCTGTATTCATATTTTCCTATCAGCTTGAAGAATATATGTTTCTAATACAACTTCATATTAAATGGGAAAGAAAAAGTCTCCCAAATGTCTGCCCAAATTATAGAAATATAAAGATAGAATAATGTAAACAGAAAAAGAAGAAATGAAAAACAACAGATGGAATCTCACGCATTCTTTGGTTACCCAAACATTAAAAAGGACTTTGCAATAGATGTCAAAGGCCTAAATTCATTTCACAAAGTTGTAAAAACTGTGTGGGGTTTTATTGCAGTAAAAACAAAAGTGGGGGTGAAGAGTTATGATAGACATGTGCAAAGTGATGTATAGTGTTGAAGGTGAATAGAAACAATATCACAGACTTAGGAAGATGGTACCATGTTGTCCTAAAAAAGTAGGTGTCAATTTCAATAATGTAAGTATGAACCCCAATTGGGATAGTCTGACAACATTATTAGATGTATTCATAGCCATTAGTCACTCCTTGTCATAATAGCGACTTACTATTTTGGGATCAGATCTAATATGTGAACTAGATTGATTGAAGTTGACTAGTGGACTAGTGGGAAGCAAGGTTCATGTCATGTTATTAAATGGTTATTTAATTATCCACAGCAGAGGCCTGATAGCCAGGAAATATGGTAATAATATATTTGTTGGGTTAAAGTTTCATACTGTCAATTGGATACATAAAAATCTTGCTGAGAAAGTGGCACAACAAATGCTAAAGTTATCATACAAATACTGGCCCCTCTTTTTTAAAAAAATTTTTATAGGTTTTTAAAAACAAACATAAACAAGCAAAACATAAAAACATAAAGCTATCTTCCACATGTGTACATACAGTGTGCCAGTTGGTTTATAAATTATTTTGTGCTTCCATTTCATAGTCTTCAATTACAATTACATTGCATATAATCGCATATTTTCAATCAAAAATTAAATACCTTAGTATCATTATTAATCAATCATTTGACTATACTTTTATTCATTCATAATTTACTTAGTTTATTTTATAACAGTTCATATTATCACCCCAAATCTGTCCTAAAATCATTTTGTAGATATAATAAGAAAGAAGCACATCTTTATATATTTATTATTTTCTAAAAGTCTACATATTTCATTACTGTATTTTATTGTCTAACCATTGATAGAAAAGATCCCAAATTTTATAAAATTGTTTATCCTCTTGTTCTCTAATTTCAAATGTCAATCTACTCATTTCAGCACATTGCAATATTTTCTTAATGATTTCCTCCTGAGTTGGTATTTTCTCATTTTTCCAGTTTTTAGCAAATACAATCCTAGCCGCGGTTAATACGTTTACAATCAGGTATTTCAAGTCTTTACTATATATTTCAGGTACAATTCCCAATTAAAATATCTCTGGTTTCAAGTCTATATGTTTTTTTTGTCATTTTTTCCAACCACGTGTGGATTTTAGTCCAGTATTTTTTAGCATCTGCACAAGTCCACCACATATGGTAATCTGAGCCAGAGGTCTGATGACATTTCCAACATTTTTTGGATTTATTCTTGAACATTCTTGCTATTCTTGTTGGGGGGAAATGCCACCTGTAAAACATCTTATACAAATTTTCTTTATTGTTGTTGACATTGTCATTTTATAATTTTGGGACCACAATTTTTGCCATTTCTCTAAATCGATCCCATATCCAAAGTTCTTCTTGAATGTATTTTGCGCATATGAAAACCAATTCATCTTTATACCTTGTTCCTCTAGCTTTTGTATAGATTTGAGTTCACCCTTTTCATTCAATATTTCACCATATCTAACTGTTTGTTCCTTTTTGTATATTATAGGAAAAGAAAATGATTCAATAGTCGATAACCAGACTGGAATTTTCAAATAACATTGTCTTTTAATCTTCTCCCAGTTTAACCACAGAGACTCCCGTATATAATGTCTTCTAAAATACCCCTGTGTTTTAGTTCCTTTATACCATAAAAAAGCTTGCCACCCCAACAAAAAATCATCTCCTTCTAATGTCAACAATCTACTATTTCTTAGTGTTATCCATTCCTTAACCCATATCAGATTTGTAGCTTGATAGTACAACTCCCAATTAGGCAAACCAAATCCTCCTCTAATTCTAGCATCTTATTCTTGCTTTCTTACCTTGCCATATATATTTCAACACAATTTTATTTAAATCTTCAAAGTAATCTTTTCCAAGCCTAATTGGATTTGTTTGAAACAAATATAAAATTCTGGGTAATATATTCATCTTAATTGTTGAAATTCTCCCTATTAGTAAATTTTCCCATTTCGCCAAATCTAGCGCTATCTAGCGCTATCTGCTGCTTAAGTTTGATATAATTATTTTCTTTTAATGTACTACATCTTGCTGTCAAATATATCCCCAAGTACTTAATCTTATTCGTGACCTGAATTTTAATAGGTCTGCCAGTTCTTCCTTTTGTCTTGATAGCATATTCTTTGTCAAGAATATGCTATCAAGACAAAAGGAAGAACTGGCAGACCTATTTGTCTTATCTTTATTTATTTTCAAACCAGCCACCTTTCCATATGTCTCTATCTTTTCTATCAATTTTGATGCTGTTTCTAAAGGATCTTCTAAGATGAAAACCAGATCATCTGCAAATGCTTGCAGCTTAAATTCTTCCCTTTTTGATTTTCATTCCTTTTATATGCTTTTCATCTCTAATATTTCTGTTTAGCACTTCCAAAGTTAACACAAACAACAAAGGTGATAGTGGGCACCCTTGTCTTGTTCCTTTTCTTATATTGATAGAGTCTGTCAGTTCTCCCTCTATCATTACCTTTGCCATTTGCTTTTAGTATATAGCTTCTATTGCTTGAATAAATTTTCTAGCAAAACCCATCTGTTCCAACAGTATTAACATGAATCACCAATTCACATTATCAAATGCCTTCTGTGCATCTAGAAATATCAGAGCCATTTGTTTTTCAGGATGTGCCTCGTAGTATTCCAAGGTGTCCAAGATTACTCTCATATTGTCTTCAATTTGTCTCTTTGGCAGAAATCCATTTTGATCAGGATGAATAAAATTATTTAAATTTTTTTAAGTCTTTCTGCCAATATTGGAAGCAAAAATTTTATAATCTGCATTTAGTAGAGGAATGGGTCTATAGTTCTTAATTTGTAATGGATCGGCTTGCAATGGAATAAGTGTAATATAAGCTTCTGACCATGATTTAGGTATCTTCTTCTTTAACATAGCTTCATTCATAACTTCTAGGAATGGAAGAGTCAACGATTCTTGTAGTGTTTTGTAAAATTCTGCCGGAAGTCCATCTGGGCCTGGTGCCTTTCCATTATTTTGCTTCTTGAGTGCTTCAGTTAACTCCATCATCATTATATTGCTTTCTAACATTGTTTCAATCTCTTTAGGTATCTGAGGTAAATTAGCATTCTGTAAGTACTGTTTAAATCTTTCCTCATCAATATTCTCTCGCATATATAATTTCCCATAGAAGTCTCGAATGATTTTCTTCTTCTCTTTACTACCATAGCAAACTTGGCCTTGGTCATCTATTAATTGCAATATTTTCCTTGATTCTTTCTCCTTTCTCAATTTGTATGCTAACCATCTACTTGGTTTGTTTGCGTCTTCAAAGTAGTTCTGTTTAGCACCTCTAATTTTCTGTGCTAATTCTTCTTTTTCTATTTGACCCATTTTATGTTTAATTATATCCATTTTTAGCTTGACGTCCTTTTTCTGTGGCATTTTCTGTAGCTCTTTTTCAAGTCTTTTATACTCATCCTCTAAGGCCTTAGAGGCTAGCCTTTTCATAGTATTCCTTTTCCTTGTATAGTCTATTATCAAGCCTCCAACATATGCCTTCATTGTATCCCATACATTCTGAATTGATGTATCTTCTTTTTTGTTTTCTCTAAAGAAAAAAGCCAATTATTTCTCTATCCACTGTGTGAAGTCTTTTTCCTTTAAAATAGTATTATTTAACGTCCATCTAGATCTTCTTTTTTGTCCTTTCCATTTAATTGTCATTGGATTGTGATCTGACCAAGTACTTGTTTCAATATTTATTTCTTGAATATTAGTTATTAATTCTGTTGACATCCATATCATATCTATTCTGGACCATAATAAGTGTCTATTTGAATAGAGGGTGTATTGTTTAGTTTTACCATTTCTTTCTCTCCATGTATCTTTTAAGTTTATTTCATCTACCATTTTAAAAAAAAGATTTAGGGAGAGTCTTTCTGCTTTGCTTTATTGTTTTCTGTGCTGTATAGTCCAGTTTATTGTCTACAATTCCATTAAAATCTCCCATCATAACTATATTAGCATAGTCCAGTTCAATTATTCTCATATGTAATTTTTTGTAGAATTCTTCTTGTTTGTCATTCGGAGCATAGATTGCAATCAGGAGTGTTTTTGTATTATTGTCCATTATTTCCACCATTAGTATTCTTCCATCATCATCGGTATAAATTAATTTTGCTGGGGTGATCTCTTTAATATATAAAACCACTCCTCTTTTCTTACATTGTGTCAACGAAGTAAATATTTTCCCTAATTTTGGCTGTATCAGCAATTGTTCATATTGTTTTTTAATATGTACTTCTTGTAGACAAATTATATCAAATTTTAATTTCTCTAATTTATGAAAGGTTTTCCTTCTTTTAACGGCTGAATTAAGTCCATTTATATTAATTGTAATCAATTTTTTTTCTTCCATGGTTATATTTTGTAGTTAAGTTTAGCAGCTCTCGTAGATCTTAGTTCACATTGTTCTTTGGCTTCCACCTTTCCACCTACTGCACCCTCTTCTTTTTCAGTCGCCATTTGGCAGTCCTCTTGGAATTCAATAAGTGAGATCTCCTTTTCTGCCTCTTCTTCTTTCCCTCCAAAAAAATTCTGCTTCTCCTGGATCTACCAGGGACTTTGCAGTATCCCTGGGATCGACAGGATGTGCTCTTCACTTTCACCATATCTTCGGGATGGTTTAGATCTGATAGGACTGTCCAGGAGCAAAGATATCAGCAGCGATCTCAGACCTCCAAGATCACATGCCGTATCATCATGACGCCAGCTCTGCCCTCTCCACAAATACTGGTCCCTCTGAGACACCTGTACTAATATTTTGCAATCCAAGACATTTGCTTTGAGGCCTGAAATTGATTGCATATGTGATAAAAGCAATAAGCAACATTGAGTAATTCTTTAATCAAAAGCAGACAAAAGACTGTTCTGCCAGGAGAATATTTAAAATCATTTGTACTTCATTATTTATGATCTTCAATCAAATATGATGTTGTCCATAAGGAGAAGAATGCAAATCCCACAGCAAGAATAACTCTCTAGAAATTATACCACTTTTGAATTCCTGAAGGAAGCTCATTAGTATCCAATGTTTCTACAAAAATAGTTTCTTATTAATTAATATTTCAATGAAGAATGAATGGGGACCATCTGCTAGAAAAATGTACTTGTTTCACTGGGGCATGATACGAATTAGTTACGGTTTACCCATCACTTTGTAAATGTAAAGCCCTTATGTATAACAAGTGTTATTTTTGCAGATCCAATAGAGATCTGACCTTGAGAGGAAAAAGGGATTTCTCCAATTCCTAAAGGAATGTGTCCAAGAAGAGATCCATAGAAGAAAGAACAACAATACTACAATTAAAATAAATGTGGCCAAAGAGCAAAAAATAACCCCAACCTTCTACTTCAAGTGATTCTAAACAATGTTAGAGTAGCATTACCTGCAAGGAAGATGTGCTAGCTATACCTGAATCAAGATAGACAGTTTCTATTAAGGATCGTAGAGCAATTTCATTAGATTCAAAGTTCAATAAGAACATGAAACTCTAACAAAACAGAATGCTAATCAATTGTTTTCTCCTATATGTACCTTCTTCGGGTTGATGGAGATGACTATTCTAATCCACTACACAACTAGATGTATGACGAAGTTATCTGTTACTCTTGGCAGGATGAAAATAAACTATCCTAGGATATGAACAGGCAGCCTTAGGACCATTTTTTCACCAGTGCAAGTGAACAAGTTTCATGGTTGTTCATCTCCAAACATGCCATATCATTTTAATATCTCCTATCATTACTATACAGCCAAGATTTAAATACGTCTGCAAATATATGTTTTAAAATACATTTTGAAATATCATGCAGTGTTGCTTTCTTAGACAAAAAAAATCATAGCATCATAATACATAGTTTATAGCTAGGAAATAGAACAAGACAAAAATTTCAAACCAAGACCAGAGTAGTTAACTTTTTCTATTGACAACATTCTCGTAGGCCAAGTGAGAACAGTTGGAATTTATTTAGTATTTATATATATGAAAAAACTTGCAAAAGAGAAAGATAACAACTCTGATGAAATAGCAATATTTTTATTGCAAATCCTAGGTGAAGTATGGAATCTATGTCTCAGATTAATGAGTAGATTATATTATTAAAATATTTGAAGAGTTGTAATTTAAATATTGGCTACAAAAATCTTGTCAATACCATTTGATGTTTTGATATGTGTAAGTATTCCTAAGGGTTTAAAAATTGTATCTAAACAATCTCTTCAGAATAAAAGTATAAAACAAGAATTTAAACATTGTTCTGAGAATGTATAAAATTAGTTAGTTAAAGACACACATAGGCAAAGAATTAGGAAATGTCCAGTATATAAACATTGATGTAAGACCTTTTTTGCTCAGCAAAATGCAAAAGTAATTTAGAAGATATGGAAAATTGCTATATCAGATCAGGTATTTTATATTAATTTTAATTTTGTAACACTCATTGCTCTTTGTAAATCCTCATTTTCTTTCAAATGATATGGCCAAGACTTCGAATTTAAAAAAGAAATGATTGCAAAAATATTTCTTTGTACTTTGTTGAATGAAAACAATAGATATTACAAGGTTTGAAAGATTCCTTTCTCCATAAGTTGTACAAGGACCTAAACACACACACACACACACACACACACACACAAACAAATATTTAAAATCCAGGCATTCTGTTTGACATTCTTCTTAGATTTCTGAATTATACTGTATATTATAGAATTTATATTCCCATTTCCTTCTATTCTTTATTTACTTAAGTGTTTATAATTCAATGGCATAACATAGCTTGAACACATAAAACTAATTGTAGTACATGCTATTGTGGTCTCTTGATTCCCTTTTTCTTTCCTGAAAAATAATTATGGTGGGCAAACACGTGGTAGCATATACAAAATGCATGTGGCTGTTTCATAAACTGCTCCATGTGTACAAATGAAAGGAAAGTCATTTCATTTTGCTTTTTTGCTTGCTTGTTGTACCCTATGACTATTATTAAGTGTTGTACCTGATGATTCTTGATTCTTGATGAATGTATCTTTTCTTTTATGTACACTGAGAGCATCTGCACTAAGACAATTCCTTGTGTGTCCAATCACACTTGGCAAATAAAGAATTCTATTCTATTCTGCATTCATTTTTTACTTTGGAAAAAAATCCTCCCCCACAAAAAGAGAAAATTGTATTGAGTGCACACACATCCCAGAAGCAATGAAGAACAGCTATGAAACAGCTACATGATCCTGGAAAAAGATACCAGTGCTTTAACAAGTCAGAAATATATTTTGAAGGATCTGAAAAGTCTTTATGAGCAACACTGCAAAATGGAAGGAAACCTTAAAGGTAAAGAAGTGATCCCCAATTATAACTTCAAAAAAGGCAACTATGATCTTATAATCAACAGTCTCTGTTCCCTTGATTGGCAATTTCTATTCACTGGATGCAGTACTGTTGAAGACCATTAGAACATATTTTTACTTGAAGTCAAAAGAGTCATCAAACTATATGTACCAATAACAACTTCCAAAACCAGAAAAAAACAGATTACCCATAACAACCAGGAAGCTTCAATCCAAAAAGAGATCACTTTGGCGGAAAAACATATGCCACCAGATAAAGACTGAATACACCAATTATCACATTAAACAAGAGGAAAACCTTCTACATACCAATTACACCCGCACTTTCTACAATTTTGTAAACAACAAACTAAAAGACTCAAGGTCCATCCCACCCCTGAAACGACCTAATGGTAAAAACTGCAATGATGACACCATTAAAGCCAACCTCTTTAACACATTGTTTGGCTCCATATTTGTAAACAGCAATGGATCATGCCCAGTACTTCCTAGTCAAACCACAGACAACTACAATGATCTAATACATACCGATTTTACAGAAGACAATGTTGAAAAAGCACTACTCAGTCTAAAACCATCTCTATCTATTGGACCGGATGGAATATGTGCCTACTTCTTAAAAAAGCTATCCACTGCCATTAGCCAAACCTCTAAGCATAATCTTTGAAAAATCTTTCAGGACCAGCTTCTTGCCAAAACTATGGTCACAAGCCACGGTCATCCCCATCTTCAAAAAGGGAGACCCCAGCCTAGTTGAAAATTACAGACCAATCTCTTTATGCTGCGTCACCTGTAAAGTCATGGAATCAATTATTAACCAATCCATTATCCTCCACTTAAAGACAAACAACCTACTCTCTAATAAACAATTTGGTTTCAGAAAAAAGTTCCTGCAATCTGCAACACTTACACTGCAAAAACATATGGACTACACAACTCGATCAGGGCAAAGCAATAGACACAATCTACATAGACCTCTGTAAAGCCTTTGATTCAGTGGTACATGACAAACTACTCCTAAAACTAAAATCTTATGGTATCTATGGACACATGCATTACTGGACAGAAGCATTCCTGTCAAACAGACAACAAATGGTAAAAATTGGGAGTGTCCTATCAAATTCTGTACCTGTCAACAGTGGTGTCCCCCAAGGCAGTGTTCTAGGACCAACTCTCTTCATACTCTACCTAAATGACCTCTGTGATCATATTAAGAGCAACTGCGTCTTCTTTACTGACAATGTAAAACTCTTCAACACCACAGACAATCCTGCTACCCTTCAAAAAGACCTTGACTATGTATCAGAATGGTCAAACAAATGGCAACTTCAAATCTCAACGAATAAATGCTCTGTCTTACATATTGGCAAAAAAAATCAGAAAATAAAACACAGGCTGAATAGTCAAGACCTTGTTGATGATCCAAACTCTGTGAAGGATCTTGGAGTACTCATCTCTAATGATCTAAGTGCTAGAGCCCACTGTAACTACATAGCAAAAAAAGGCATTAAGAATTGTTAACCTAATCTTACATAGCTTTTTCTCTGGTAATATTACACTACTAACTAGAGCATACAAAACATCTGCTAGACCAATACTCGAATACAGATCATCAGTCTGGAACCCACATTATGTATCCAATATTAATGATCTAAGTGCTAGAGCCCATTGTGACTACATGGCAAAAAAAGGTATTAAGAATTGTTAACCTAATCCTTCATAGCTTTTTCTCTGGTAATATTACACTACTAACTAGAGCATACAAAACATTTGCTAGACCAATACTCAAATACAGCTCATCAGTCTGGAACCCACATTATGTTTCTGATATTAACACAGTTGAGAAAGTCCAGAAATATTTCACAAGAAGAGTTCTCCATTCCTCTACTCATTGCAGAATATCTTATGCCACCAGACTTGAAATTCTAGACCTAGAAAACCTAGAACTATGCCACCTTCGGTCCGATCTAAGTATAGTATATAAAATCATACATTACAATGTCCTACCTGTCAATAAATACTTCAGCTTCAACCGTAACAATACAAGAGCAAACAATAGATATAAACTCAAGGTTAATTGCACCAAACTTATTGCAAGAAATACAACTTCAGCAATAGAGTGGTCAGTATCTGGAATACTCTACCTGACTCTGTGGTTTCTTCCCCAAACCCCAAAAACTTTAACCTTAGACTGTCTACTATTGACCTCACCCCTTTCCTAAGAGGTCTGTAGGGGCGTGCATAAGCGCACCAACATGCCTACCATCCCTGTCCTATTATTTCTTTTATTTTTCTTATATCTACCCATTTCATGCATTCATAACTACCTATTATTTTGTAAGCAATTGACAAACCAAATAAATAAAATAAATAATTAAAAGTTGTCCAATATTTCTTTTAGAAATTGTTTGTTAGCTAAAAAATATCTGCAGGCCATATGACAGAAACTACTGGAAATCAAAGCATGAGTTGAGGAAAATATCTCATGGGAGAAAGCAACAGAGGATCCCAAACTGAAGGCCATCTAATCCAGAAAGCTAAAACAGCTAAAGGTAACAGCTGAAAAGAATAATAATAAAAAATGTATTCAAAGGTTAGCCCTCGGGAGAATATATATTAATTATTGGGCATGTTTAATTAATCAAAATATCCTCTGGCAAATACAATTTCCTTAAGTCTCATAACCACAAAGCCATATATTTCTTGTGTTGTTTATGAATAATAAAAAATCAGAATTTCAAAAAAGCGATGTAAAGATGCCACAGTCTGTGCCCTTTTTATGGAAATGAACATGCCATGGTCAGTAAAACTTGAATACACACACACATACATGCAGCACTACATATTCCCAAAGTACATAAATGGATTTGTGATAACATTTGCTTAAACTATCATAGTAGAAAACATTTCATTAGCTTTCATTAATATAAACAAGATATAGCTATTTAAATTAACATCTATTTAAATATAAACAAGAGATATCCATTTAAATAAAATTAATCTCAAGCATGAGATTTATAATGCATGTATACATATTCTCAAGTCATTGAGGATCTGTCTATACACACACAAAGAAACATATCTTATACATAAATATTATTATTATTTCAGATAGGAAGGCTGTGCAGAGAGTGGTGAGGACAGTAGAAAAGGTCATTGGATATTCAATTCCTTCTATTCAGGACATGACATATAAGTGTTGCTTGACCAGAGTCCACAGTATTGTCTGGGATAATACACATCCTCTCCATCGACTGGTTTTCTTTGTTTTCTGGGAGGAGGCTTTGTGCACCATATTGTGTCAACCTTGCTAACTCTCAAGACTCTTTTTTCCACTATGTTTTCAAAATGGACTGTGATTTTGTGTGTGTGTGTGTGTGTGTGTGTGTGTGTGTGTGTGTACAGGTAATCCCCGAGTTATGAATGTAATAGAGCCTACTAGTTACATTTGTAACCCGAGGATTTGTTAATTGGATCAGTTAAATAAACATGATCCATCCCTGCTTTACCCAATGCATTCATGAATGCACAGGTCATTAAGTGCACATGAGATATCTCAGGGTGGTGAAGACCATGGAAAGCCTAGTATTTCTGACTATCCAAGGTCTATCCCGACTACTGAGATATCTCATGCTTCCCCCCAACACATTCTGTCCTAAAGGTAAGATTCACTTACCTTTCAAAGATCTCCATGATCCAGCAAGCTCTTCCCCAGCCTCTCGGTTGTGGTTTCTTTGCCTTCTCTCAGAGTGAGTGGGGCAACTGTGCCCTGCTCAGCTTGGCTGACTCACTGAGGCTGCCTGATCCACTTTTGGAGTGCCAGGCAGCCTCAGTGAGTCTGAAGGAGCATGATCTCATGGCCAAAAGGCTCCTCTTCTCCATACCAAAAGCTTTTGCAAAGGAATGGAAGGCTTCAGGAGACTGAACTTGTGCTGCTTGAGGCCTTCTGTCCCTTTGCAAAAGTTTTTGATATAGAGAAGAGAAATCTGAAGAAGCACAAGATGGTTCCATTCTATGCACCAAGAGCCTTTTGTAAAGAGGACAGAAACCTTTGATAGTGTGTTCTCATGTCCCTGCAGGCCTCTGTTCTTTGCCACACAGCTGGTGTAATTTTTTTTACTTATTTGGAGGGAAACCTGGAACTTTCAGATTCAGTATTTCCCAGATGTGACAGCTTATTACTCTAATAACGGGAAACTTTGAGAACATGTCTGTCATGGAGTTATTTACTGGAGTTGAAGTTTTCTGGAATGCTGACAGCTAGAGAGCTTGATGCACCTTGCCTATCAGGCGCACTTTCCACAATGAGGAGCAGGAAAGACCAAGCAACTCCACAAGGCAACTTCTGGCAATGACCAAGTCTGTTGCCTAGCGGTTTCCTCCATGGGGCTTAAAAAATGTAAGGTCAGCATGTCCAACTTCTCATGAAAGTTGCCTTGTGAAGTTGCTTGCTCTTTCCTGCTCCACACTGGGGAAAGTGATGACTTCAGAGGATTCTTTTTTGGTTTCTTCCTTTTGTAATGCAGCTTTTCCATTTCTCTAGAGAAAGAAGGGTGTGTTGAGCTGTGGGGAGAAATGCGATGGAGCTGGAAAGCAGGTTTATTAGGAGACCCTCTTGCAGTTTGGAAAAGGCCACAGAGTGGGTCCAGAAGTGAAGGCCACAGGATGGTGGTGTGTCAAACTCTTCAACTCTGAGGTGGCACAATTTGGGAAATCTTGGCAGAAAGGTGTCTGTAAGCTACAATGGTCACCCTGGGAGTGGGGGAAGACAGACTACATCTGGCATGCAACAAGGTTTGCAGCTCCACAGAAGTGCAATTTCTGAAATTTGGGCAGGTTTACTGCTCCAGAAAGTGGCAGGGCAAGGCCACACCTACTTATGAGCAAGGCTGGGGCTTCATGGGGAAGGAGAGAGTCCAGCACAGTGCTTTGCCTGTGGGGATAAGCTCTCTGACATCCAAGCTCATGTAGAAGGCAAGTGTGGACAACATGTGGCTCTCCAGCATGGCTCCAAAGGAGCCTTGGTGGCGCAGTGGTTATAGTGCAATACTGCAAGCTACTCCTACTGTAATTTGGCAGATTGAATCCCGACAGGCTCAAGGTTGACTCAGCCTTCCATCCTTCCAAGGTGGGTAAAATGAGGACCCAAATTGTTGTGGGCAGTACACTGACTCTGTAAACCACTTTGAGAGGGCTGTAAAGCACTATAAAGTGGTATATAAGTGTAAGTGCTATTGCTATTGCTATATTACAGTGCCTCTGTGGTTGTTTGTAAGGGCGAATGACACCATCATACAACATAGGTGACTTTGGGACTCAGCGATGTCATAAATGAATATTTGCTAAGCAAACATTGGTTACTGGAGGAATACCTGTATAGAATATGTGTATGTATATGCATGCATGTGTATGGTTATATATTTATTTTGAGAATGCACATCAGAATTTCATTTTTAAATGTGTGCCAGTGTGTTCACAGAATAAAGTTATCTTATCTATCTTACTTTACGTTACCTTATTGTTTTAGCTTAGCTTATCATAATTCATCCTATCCTATCCTGTCCTTAAATACATAATGCACACACACACACACACACACATACACACATTGAAACATACTCCTACACATCTAGACATCTATATACTTGCTTCCATTTCATTTAATTCATATGGTCTTAATTTGGTATTGAATTATATTTGCACTGCATAAGAAATTTATATTTTCAGAAACTGATGGAATTAAAAAAGAAGCCAGAAGCCTATAACAAAATAAATAATATTGTTATTTATTCTCCTCCAATGTGGTGCCCTCTTTATATCTGAATATATTTACCATTAACATTTCTGAATGCACTTGAATTTAAAAAAATACAGTGATTTCTCCCCAAACAAATTTTTACTATAATCCTGTAATCTGCTGCAGTGTTTTGTTACTGGCATGATATATTAGCAGATATAGAAAACCAGCTGAAATTAAATATCTATTTCTGACAGACTTTTCTAGTTGAAATTTTATTAAATTGTTAATTGTGTTAGCATAAATAATGCATTTTAGTGCTATATGTCATGTGTTGCTAGACTTTTGAAAATAAATAGCCTTGAAAATGTTATTATTTAAATATTTTTTAAATTCAGTAATGACAAATCCATATCACTTAGAGACAGTAAGACTTTCTAGAGAAAAACAGTTACCAAAAGTTAAAGACTTCAGATATTTCCACCCCAAAACAGACTCTAAACTGGAATGCCTCTTTACTTCTCCTAGAGAGGCCCACTCCCCTTTAGCTAGTGGTTCTACCACATACACATGCCTAAATAAAAACAATTCTAAATTTTCAAGGTGAAGATGAAAAATTACCTGAGAGAATGACAATCTATAGTTGTGATGTTCAAGATAAAATATTCTAAAATTATAGAAAGTGGAAAAGTTCAAACATCTTTTTCATTTAGTGAAGATCTCAAAATTCATATTTATCACAATGGGCGCAGTAAGATGATAACCCAAATCAGCTCTTTGTGTATGATCTCCATGCTTATTGCATTTCTTGTAGAAAACAATAGCCAGTGTACAATCAATCGCTAATTTCCCAGGTAATCATATTTAATGTCAACATTTACTTCAGACTAGGAAACCAAAACCAAGAATACTACTTTTATTGTGAAATGATAGTAACACAATCTTGTAAGTCTGAAAAAAATATCCTCTTATCTGCCTTGACCTTCCAGACAACTAGAAAGGGTCAATTCTGAGATACTTTCTCCAACTTCATTCTTTCTTTGGACTCAGATTTCTTTTATCAGATTATTATGTAGGCTGTGACTTTTCCTCCTGACTGTCAAGATTATTCTCATAGCCCATTGTATATGGGAACTGATGTAGGCTATATGTATAATGAGAAAGTAGGAAAGTCTTCTGATCAAATGAATTGTATAAACTGATTATAATTATCCAATCAACATGAATGAATAGGACTCAAATTTGCTCAGAGAGAAATGCTAACATATTGTCTGCTTACATAATTATAGATTTTAATTATATGGTCAAGCAGGTGATAAAATAATACTGTACCATTTCTCTCTTTCCATTTATATAAACACAACTTAAAAGTCTTTTTATGAAATTATTACCCTGAAATGAGAAGGGGGAGAGGAGTGGCAGGGAAGAAGGGAGGAGGGCCTTCAATCAGTCAGAATAGAGAGGAAGGGACCTTGGAGGTCTTCTAGTCCAATCCCTGTTCAAGCAGGAGACCCTAAACCCATGTTGGCAAACCTATAGCCATTTCCCTGGCACGTGAGCATGCACGCTCATTGATGCCCGATAGCTGATTGTCTGGTGCGCATGCGCAGGAGGTGGAGGGAGGCTGCATGGGAGATGTGCATGCATGCGCAGAGATGTGCTCAGCATGAGGGGATCACATGTGCATGCGCAGACACACTGTGCATAGGGGGAATTGTCTGTGCATGTGCAGACATGCGGCACACAAGAGGGGATTACATGCGCATGTGTAGAGTGCATGAGGGGTCAACATGCATTGCCTTCTGGGTGCTGGCACATGAGTGCGCACGCAATTATCGGCATGGGAACCAAAAAAGGTTAGCCACCACTTCCCTAAACCATTTCAGATAGATTGCTGTCCAGTCTTTTCTTTAAAATCTCCAGTGATGAAGCATCTATAAATTCTGAAGGCAACTGGTTAATTGTCCACACTGTTGAGAAGTTTCCCCTTAATTCAAGGTTACTTCTTTCCTTGATTAGTTTTCATTCATTCTTTCTTGTCTTGCCTTCTGGTGCTTTAAAAAATAAGTTGATCCTTCTTCTTTGTGGCAGCTCCTCAAATACTGGAATACTGTCATTGTTAAGTTTGAGCAATGAGAGGCTGAACCAGAGCATGAGTGCAACAATACTTTATTTTGCAATAAAGGGCTGACCGTGCTTGCCACGCCTGGAACTGGCTCGCAGCAATCAGCAACTGGTTGGACCCCGCAGCCTGCTTTTATAGCTGGCTGCTGGAGAGAACCAACCAATGGGAATGGGGGGAATAACGCCCACACAAAGTGAGTGGACCTGAGTGAGAACTCCTAGAGTTCTCAGGACATAACACCCCTTCCCCCCAGATGCGAACATGCATAGTCCTTGAGGTAGACGGGGGGGTTGTGTTGGCGCCCGGAACGGCGCAGCTCGGGAACATTGTCTGTCTGTTCGGTATCAGTCTGTGACGGTTGAGCCGGCATAGTGTCGCCAACACTCTCTCCGGACTGGGCATCCTCGGAAACCACCGGGTTGGTTACTGGGGTCGAGCTCTCGTGGGTTGGATCAGGCTGGTCAACTCTCTGGGCGCTGTTGTCCGAGTTTGGGTTGACCGGAGCGACCGCTGGTGCAGACTGGTCGTTGGGTGCGATGTGGCTGGGCGACGGATGTGGTGGTTCCTCTTCGACTGGAGACTCTGGGTTCTTGTTGGCAAGGGTGCTGGGGCGCCTTCTAAGCTGGTCTATGTGTCTCCTCCAGACGCGACCATCCTCCAGCCTGACCCTATACGATCTCGGCCCGGTGACGGCAATGACCTCGCCTGGAATCCAAAGTGGGTCCCCTGCGAAATTCCTTGCGAATACTGGCTCCTGTAACATAAAATGTCTAACCCCCGAAGTAGAAGCGAGGGGAGAGTCAGGGCAGTATTGAGGGTGCAGTCTGTCCAATACAGTCCTCAGGCGCCGGCCCATCAGAAGTTCCGCTGGGGACTTATTGGTGACTGTACAGGGGGTTGAGTGCTGGCTCATCAGGAACCGTGCGAGTTTGTGGTGCCAGTCATCCCTGCCAAACCTAGCGAGGGCCTCTTTGGTGGTCCTGACGGCCCTTTCAGCCAACCCATTACTGGCAGGGTGAAATGTGGCTGTGAAAATGTGGCAAATGCCCAGGTTGGCAGCAAAACGGCTGAATTCTACTGATGCGAACTGTGGGCCATTATCGGAGACAATGGAGTCGGGTAGCCCATGTGTAACGAACAGGCGCGTTAACACGTTGGTGATTGCTAGTGTGGTGGTCGTGGATAGCTGTGCCACGTCTATCCATTTGGAATAAGCGTCCACGACCACTAGGAACATCTTTCCATGCACGGGGCCGGCCAGATCGATATGGATTCTAGACCAAGGGGCGCTGGCGCTCTCCCATCTGGTAGGGGTGGCGATGGGGGGAGCAGGACGGGATTCCTGGCAAATGCTGCAGGAACTTACCCAATTGACAATGTCCTCGTCTAGACCCGGCCACCACACGTAGCTGCGTGCTAATGACTTCATTCTCACGATGCCGGGGTGTCCCTCGTGCAACGCCTCCAGGACTCGGGTACGCAGCGAGGTCGGAATGACCACTCGAGTGCCCCACAGTAGACAACCCTGCAAACTGGACAGCTCCTGCATGCGAGTCTTAAAGGGTGCGAATTTGTTATCAACGTTGCCTCCCGGCCACCCCCTCCTCACCCAGTCGAGCACCTGGGCGAGCGCTTGGTCTGCCTTTGTTTTAGCGGCGATGTCAAGGGCGGTGATGGGCAGGTCCAACTGGGTGATTTCGAAAATGGCGTTGACAGGAGCTGGGTCTTCAGCCGGAGCGGGCAAGGGGCAGCGACTGAGAGCGTCGGCGTGGGATAGAGTTTTGCCCGGGCGGTGAATAAGTTTGTATGAGTAGGCCACTAGGAAAAGTGTCCACCTTGTCATCCTAGGGGAAAGGACTTGAGGTGTCTGTTTGTCGCCGGCCAGTAGGCCCAGTAGGCTTATGGTCGGTGACCAGTTCGAAGAAGTGGCCAAAAAGGAATTCGTGAAACTTTTTCACGGCCGCAACAGCTGCTAGGGCTTCCTTGTCTATTTGGCTGTAGTTTCGCTCCGTGGCCGAGAGCGTCCTGGAGAAAAAGGCGATGGGGGCCTCGGCGCCATTGGGGAGTCTGTGACTAAGGACCGCCCCAATTCCAAAAGGGGATGCGTCTGCTGCCAGTACTAAAGGAAGGTTGGGGTCGAATTGGATGAGCACTGCCTCTGATGTAAGTAGTGATTTGACGGCGTTAAACGCCTGGTCTTCTTTGTGCCCCCAGTGCCACGGTGACTTTTTGTCTAGTAATCTGTGTAGGGGTTCGGCTACTGAGGCTTTATGGGGCAAGAAGGATGCATAAAAGTTCAGCAGCCCCAAGAAAGCTTGTAGCTCCGTTTTGGAGGTTGGTGTGGGAGCTTCATGGATTGCCCTAACCTTGGACTCCAGGGGGTGAATGCCAGAGGCGTCAATTTTATAGCCCAGAAAGTCCACCTGTCTAGTGGCAATGGCGCATTTTTCTTTTTTTAACTTGAGGCCATGCTGTCTGAACCTCTCTAACACTGCTCGCACTCTCTGGAAGAGTTGGGGTCTGTCCCTGGCCGAGACCAAGATGTCGTCGAAGTAGGGTACTACACCAGGGAGGCCCTGTAAAATCCGCTCCATGAGGGATTGAAAAATACCTGGGGCAACACTTACGCCAAATTGGAGACGCTTGCATCGGAAGGCACCCCTGTGAGTGACGATGGTCTGAAGTTCCGCTGTTTGGTTATCAACAGGGAACTGCTGATATGCTTGAGACATGTCCAATTTAGCAAAAATACTGCCCGGCTCGAATGTGTGTAATAAGTGCTGAATGACGGGCACAGGGTAGGCGCTAACTTGTAAATATTTATTGATTGTTGTCTTGTAGTCCGAGCAAATTCTCAGGCTACCATCTTTTTTAAGGGGTGTGACAATGGGCGTCTCCCACTTGGCGAAATCTGTTGGCTCAATGACCCCTTGTTTTAGTAGTTTATCCAATTCAGCGTCTAGTTTTGGTCGAATAGCAAATGGAACTCTACGTGGTTTTAATCTGATTGGGACTGCCTGGGGGTCAACGGTGAACGAGATGGGGGTTCCATTATAACACCCCAGCTCCTCGCTGAACACATCTGTGTAGTCAGCGAATAAGGAGTCAGTGTCTGAGGTTGAGACAGCATGGACTCCTGTTAGCCCTAGGCCGAGGTGGGGAAACCAATCGAGCCCCAATAAGGTGGGTAGATTGCCGTTAACTACCACTAGAGGTAGGTGGCCTTTAAAAGCTCTAAAACTGACAAAGAACTTGCCTCTGCCGATCACGGGAATGGCCTTCCCCTGGTAGTCCTTCAGACCGAACTGGCATCTCTGAAGCCGGGTAGTAGATAGGCTGGGATGGAGTCTCTTGAGGGTGCTCCACGAGATTATTGAGAGCGCTGACCCTGTGTCAACCTCCATGTGGCACGGTTTACCTTCTAGGGAAACGGAGAGAGAAATTTTACTAACAGTGTGGCAAGTACGCCTGGCAAGGCGGTGCGTGCGACAGTTTAATACTTGCCTCTGTGGTCCCGAGTGCGAGGACGGGGGTCTGTGTGCAGCGCTTTGAGGGGCTTGGCAGACTCTCGCGATGTGCCCCCTCTTATGGCAGTTGTTGCAAGTGGCTCCTTTAAACTTGCAGGTGGCCCTTTGATGCGATCCCCCACAGGCTAGGCACAGTGTGATGTGCTTGGGTGGACCGGTGTATTCTTGTTTGGCCCCTACCTGCGACCGTCTGTCGTTGGCGAGGCGGTGGACGTCGTTTTCATCGTTGTGGGTTTCCTCCGCTTCCACCTCTTCGGAATGGACTGGGAACGATGCCAACTTGGCACTTGGGCCCTGAATTTCGGTGGCTGAGTTCGTTGCTAGCTCGGCTGCTAGGGCCTCCTCGACCGCTTGCGCGAGGTTGAGGTCTTTTTTTGCTAGCAGGCGCCTCTGTAGGTTGAGATCCTTGACCCCACAAACTAATTGATCGAGGAGCATGTCCTCCAGGTATGTTCCAAACCCGCAGTGCAGGGCTGCTTTTCTGAGGGCGGCCATATATTGATTGATGGTCTCCTTACTTGATTGCTTCCTCATACAGAACGTGAACCTCCTGGCGATTTGTGAAGGCCTGGGAGCGTAGTGGTTAGTGAGGATCTCAAGCAACTCGGACCACGGAACGTTTTTCAATTCTCTCGGCACCACGAGTGCTGCGGCGGTATCGTAAACGGTGGCTCCGCAGTAGATTAGGAAATAGGATTTTTTCCGATGCTCTCCTGCATCCGCCAGGCCGACCGCATCTATGTAATGATTGAAGCGGTTCTTATACGATTCCCACTTCTCTTCGTCTGGTTTAAACGCCGGGAATACTGGGTTGGAACTCATGGTGCTGGAACGGCTGGGCTACCTGCGGAAAAAATCTCTCTGGGACAACGGGTGCTCGTGAGTTACTAGTGATATCAGCTCTGGAGAGGTTTTTTGCTACCCTCTCTTTTCTCTCTGGGTTACCACGTTGGCTGCTAGCCGTTGGAGGTGTCTTGATTCGCGCCAAAAAGTGGGCGTTAGTGACTTCCTACAGCGCTGTGCTGTGACTCCTACTGGCTCGAAATTCAAATGACACCCGTTTGAATTTCGCGCCAAATACAGAGCGGCTGCGGCTCGCAGCGCTTCACTTTCCCTGTAGCGGGGCTAACAAGCGGCTACAGACGCTTCTAACTTTTTGAACCAGACCGCTTTCTCTGGCTGCGGATCAGCGTTTGCTCTTTTTGATCGCTCGTTTTGTTGGCTGACCGCTCTCTCTGGCTGCGGATCAGCGTTTCCCTTATCGCCAGCCGATCGCTCTCTCTGGGCTGCGGATCGGTGGCTAGTGACTCAGCGGTTGCATGGTGCTTCTGGTAGCCATCCCATCCTCGTCGCCAGTGTTAAGTTTGAGCAATGAGAGGCTGAACCAGAGCATGAGTGCAACAATACTTTATTTTACAATAAAGGGCTGACCGTGCTTGCCACTCCTGGAACTGGCTCGCAGCAATCAGCAACTGGTTGGACCCCGCAGCCTGCTTTTATAGCTGGCTGCTGGAGAGAACCAACCAATGGGAATGGGGGGAATAACGCCCACACAAAGTGAGTGGACCTGAGTGAGAACTCCTAGAGTTCTCAGGACATAACAGTTATCATGTCACCCCTAATCCTTCTTTTCTCTAAAGTAGCCATACACAATTCCCGCAATCGTTCTTCATATGTTTTTTGCCTCCAGGCCCTTAATCATCGTAGTTGTTGTTTTTTGCACTTTTTCCAAAGTCTCAACATCTTTTTTGTAATGTGGTGTCCAAAACTGGATGCAATATTCCAGGTGTGGCCTGGATTATGTATAAAATATTTATATCAATATGTAAGGCTTTATAAAGCAGTCTATTTTGATTCTATGCCTCAAGGATTGTATTAACTTTTTTTTAGCTGCTGCCACACACTGCTGGCTAGAGGTGGTATTCAGCAGGTTCTGACCAGTTCTGGAGAACTGTAGTAGAAATTTTGAGTAGTTTGGAATACCACCCCTGATTGGCCCCGCCCCATCTATTCTCTGCCTCCTGAGTCCCAGCTGGTTGGCTGGGTCTTCTTTTGCCCTGCACAGGAGAACAGAGCTGGAAAATAGGTTAGTGGGATGGAGGGGGAATGGAGATTTTACAGTATCCTTCCCCTGCCATGCCCACCAAGCCACACCCACAGAACTGGTAGTAAAAAGTTTTGAATCCTATCACTACTGGCTCATGTTTAAGTGATCATCCACTAGGATTCCAAAGATCCCTCTCCCCTGTTTTTGACGCAGGTTTTGCCTGATCGTCTGTTACATTTAGCTTTTCCTGCTTAGGTATAAAACCTTGCTTTTGTCCACATTAAATTTCATGTTGTTGGATAGGGCCCATTGTTCTAGTCTGTCAAGATCTTTTTGGATCTTGAGTTTGTTTTCTGGGGTGTTGACTACTCCTTCTATTCCTTCTGGGAGCCCCGGGCAACAGTGGCAATGCTTTTAACTGATTTATTAATATATTAATTAACTGGTTATCTGAATGGAGTTTGTTTCACTAAGTTTATTGGAAATAGCCCTTTCCCCTGTAGGGTTCGATAGTTTGCATTAAACTGCTTTGTACATATATAAAAATATAATCTAAGGAAATCCCCTTTGTTTCCATTTTCTAAGGACAATGTACCATAATGGACAGAACATAATAAGTATTGATATAAATATTTTATACATAAACCAGAGGAAGAACAGTATCAAGAGGTGGCTCACCAGTGGTGGGATTCAAATCTTTTTACTGCCAGTTTTGTGGGCGTGGCTTGGTAGGCATGGCAGGGGAAGGATACTGTAAAATCTGCAGGTATTTGCTGGTTCTCTGAACTACTCAATATTTCTGCTACTGGTTCTCCAGGCATCCCGCAGGAAAAGATAACACCGCCTGAAAAAAATTCCTTTCAGAGGCAGCCAGCCACCTCGATGATCCCTGGCTAAAACATGCCATACATGAGGAAGAGGAAGAGGAAGAGGAGGAGGAGGAGGAGGAGGAGGAG
>NW_020769343.1:1415885-1440993 GCF_900518735.1 Pseudonaja textilis | reverse complement strand
TCTTAAGTTTTCGCGGGTACTTACATGTATGGCATTCAGCTTTGTTCAGGTATTTTCCCATGTCATTATAGTTGTGCTTTTAAAGTTGTAGCAACGTTTTGGCAATATAGTGTTTGTCATAGACTATAATGATGTGGGAAAATACCCGAAAAAAGCTGAATACCATCTATATCTATATCTATATCTATATCTATATCTATATCTATATCTATATCTATATCTATATCTATATCTATATCTATATCTATCTATCTATCTATCTATCTATCTATCTATCTATCGTATTCAGCTTTGTTTGTTTTGGCAGAATCTCATCTGCCATCATCAGACTTCTGCATTGTGTTCATCTGTGAGTCAGACTTTCACAGCCGTGAAAGTCTGACTCACAGATGAACACAGTACAGAAGCCTGATGATGGCAGATGAGATTTGTTAGGAATATAAGTCACCTAACAGGTATTTGGGTTAGAAATATATAAACCAGGATAAACATTTTAGTACTATGTCATTAAGAGATTGCAAAAACTGCAATTGGGTGTGGTTTTTCAAATGCCCATAAGATGGAACCAGAAACCAGGATTGTTTCAGTCTGAGTCTCAGAAGAGAGTGTATCTCTGTTTCCTTCTGTTGGAAAGTATTGCTGTTCCTCAATTTCTTCTAATTGACTGATATTACTGGATTTAATGTAAGTCTGTTACTGAACAGTTTTTTGACACTGGACTTTGATATTTGGATTATCCTTGGATTGAAAAAACTGACTGATTTAACTGTGAATGACTTTGGACTGCCTATTTTGAACTTTGCTTAAACCTTTATTGAAAGTAAAACCCTACATTTACTGTACAGTGTATCTGTGTGCTGTATGTGTATTATTCAACACTACTCTCAAGTACGTCTCCCTGTATGCACTCATTCTCTTAATGGGGATTCTGCTGAAACGTTGCTACAACTTTCAAAGCACAACTATAATGACGTGGGAAAATACCCGAACAAAGCTGAATACCATGCATATAAGTACCCGCGAAAACTTAAGAAAACACACACACACACACACACAATAATACATAAAATACTCATTCTATTCCAATTCGGCTCAACCATTAATGTTAGATACAATCTTACTTAATATTAATTAACATCTTTAACATTCCTTTTCAATTAAATATTATACTTCCTTAGGAACACTTGTAATATTTCCATATTTTTTTAATATTTCTTTTCATTTAAATTTCCATAAATCATTAATAACAATTAAAATGTTCCCATCCTTTCCTAATTTCATTCTCTCATTCTCTTTATTTCATTTATTTATTAACAAACATTCCATTACATTGCAATAAGTATTTTATCTATCACTTTTATCACACTTGTTTCAAATTTTCTAAATTCACTTCTATTTCTAATATAACAATGCTATCTTATGTACCCTTGCAGAATCCTCTCTTTCAATTAAATTTTCACCCATTATCTCTATGTCTTCTAAATAGGCTTATACCTTTAATCCTTGTATGTTTTCCCTGTTTCTCTATATCCTGTTTCTGTCCTTTATAATATTTCTTCCTAATATTGTAATTGCTTTTCAAATTGTTCTCTTTTGGGGGGGGGGTTGTTTTTTCAAATCTTAAATTTTTCACTCTCTTTCCCCCCATTCTTTTTTTCCCCCACATAGGATTACTTGATCATTAAAGATGGCTTCTTCTTTGTCCCATCCTTCTTGTTCTTCAAGCATTTCTTGTTGTTTCTCATAGTTCAAGATCTCCATTTCTAAAAATTGATATATGAAGCCAAAAAAAAGCCTCTTCCTTCTTTCTGTTTTTTAAGTTCCATTTTCAGTTCTTCCAAGAGTGATGGCCTTTTAAACACTTTTAAACAACCACCCAATTGATTTTAGTCATTGAAATCCAATAACCAAAAATCCAAAAATCAGCAAGTAATCCAAATAATCCAAGGCTGTTTCTTCTTGTTTCTTTTTTCCACTTTCTCTTCCTGGGGTTCTATTCTCTTGTTACAAAGTTTCAGTTAGAATGTATTTTTTAGGAATCTTGTTAAGGTTTCACTGTTAATTCCTTTTACTTCCAGGTGGTCTCCTTCATTTTTCCAGATCCCACCCTTTTGTTTTTTCCTTTTCTCCCCTTTCCTTCTTTTAAAAGTTTTTAAATATCCAAGAAATCTTTATTAACCCTTTGACATTTTATTTTCAGCTTGAATGCCTATTAATGTCAAAGTGATTTTTTTTCAATTTCTTACTTAAGTCTCTTAACTGTCAGTAAGGGGAAGGAAAGAAAAAAAAACTAAATCTTTCCCCTTCCTTCCCTTCTTCACCGCTTCAGAATTCTTCTTTGGGAACAATGTTATTCTTTATAGTTCAGATGCCAGGGTACCTTATGTTGTTGCTTTTTCAGTTCAACCTGGTCAGTCAAAGCTTTCTCTTCTTATCTTCCTCCTGCACAATCTTTTCTGGTTGGGTTCTTCTTTGAGGTGGCCATTTCTGACCACCGCTGCAACCATCTTCAGGAAAGGGAGTAATGGCAAGCTGGGGAGGAGAGATGCGGCTCTCCTCGACTCTGCTGGCAGTCTTCCCCCTCTTCCCCATGTCTATGGGGTGGCTTTGCCCCAAATCCAGCTGGCTCAGGGTGCTCCAGCAGTGAGCACAGATCAAAACAGCACACGATCGCAGATTTCGGTCCGTCGCCGAAGAAACCCAAACCGGAAGTGGGATTATTTTTCTTTACTGCTGTTATACAGTATACTAATTTATAATTGTCTGCAAACACAGTTGATGTGCTGCTTAGCTGGCTTTTCAATTCATTAGTGAAGATGTTAAATGCAATTGAGCCTGACCTGAACCTCTGAAGTACCACAACTCATTTCTTTGAAATGTAAAAGTTCAACATACAATAGAAGAAAAGAGAACTTTGGGTAATATCCCGAATATTATGGAACAATTATGCACCTATAAGAAGTGTAGTCAATGATATTTCACAAAAAAATATTTCTTAAGAGCTACTAGTCATATTCTGCACATTAAAAGTCATAATCATTGTTATATAAAATGCAGTACAATTTTCAAGGACTATAAGATTTCATTTTCCTATAGGCTGAAAGCACCTAGTAATAAAAGTTTATTTCTACCATGCAAATCTTATAGTTGCCCCTACCATTAATATTCAGAGCTGTCACAGACTACTTTTTTCGCTTTTCCAAACTAACCTCCCTGTTAATTAATAAATATGGGCAAGGAATTTATTCTTTAGCAGCCCACAAGTACACAGAAACTAATTTTCTATATGCCTAGATCTAAATGTCACATGCTTGAGGCAGTGGTGGGATTCAATTTTTTTTACTATAGGTTCTGTGGGCATGACTTGGTGGGCATGGCAGGGGAAGGTTACTGCAAAATCTCCATCCCCGCCCCTCTCCTGGGGGGAAGATTACTGCAAAATTCCATTCCCTCCCCACCCCACTAACCTGATTTCCAGCTCTGTTGTCCTGTGCAAGGCAACAAAAGATGACCAGGCCAATCAGCTGGGACTCAGGAGGCAGAGACTGGATGGGACGGGGCGAGTCAGAGGTGGTATTTGCTGGTTCTCCAAACTACTCAAAATTTCCACTACCAGAACTGGTCAGAACCTGCTGAATAGCACCTCTGGCTTGAGGGTACAACCAGATGCATGGGTTTTCTCAATGACATTATGGGAAAACCATATATAATCTCTCTTCTAGTTTATATCATTCATATCATTCAAGATGCAACAAGTTCTCTATGGGTCCAACATCCCCATTAGGAGAAAATATTGTGTTTAGAGAGTTTTTTGTTTATAGAAATGGGTAGATAATTTTTATTAAATTTCTGTTTGAATAGTAATAGTAATATAACTAACCTGAATAATGGAGCGAGGACAGAATTTGTGAGGTTTTTAGATACAGATCAGAGTTAAGGTTCAGGATATAATCCATAAACTAGAGCCCAAGTTTTTCAAGATGATTCTCAAAAGATTTCCCAAATGGGAAACCTTCCAGTCCATTCTAATTTATTTCAAACAAGCCTGCTACAAAATTGTCCCCCAGTGGGTATATGTTTATGTGTGTGGCTAAGGAATTATTTCCTTCTCTTTTAGAGGATCCAGTAAAAATACAGACACAGACACAGAAGAGAGAGAGGGAGGGAGGGAGAGAGAGAGAGAGAAACAGAGATAGATATTTAATGTCTAGGTATGATGAGATTTTATATTTAAAAAACAAATCAATTTAGACATAAGAAAATACTTCAAAGCGGCACAACGTTTTGAAAATAATACCATGAATCTTTCATATCTGCAACTTAGTTGCACACTCAGAACTAGAACATTGAATATAACAGATGGAAGAGTTAGACTGAAGTTAGATTTCATCTGCTTCTCTCTTTTGAATCCCCTCTTCTCTAGTATATTTGCATCCGTGAATCAGTTAAAGACCTTTGTTATGTCCTTGGGACTGACCAAAGTTCCCAACCAAGTCCGTCTATACCGCGGGGGCGTTTACAGCTCCCATTGGCTGGCTCCCTTCGACAGCCGGCTATAAAAGCCGGCTGCTAGGTCGAGCCAGCCGCTGTTCGCTGAGCATGTCTGCTTGTTAGTATGCAGACGCGACAGCCCTTTATTCCGTTGAATAAAGCCTTTACTTGTGAATGCTCTGGTTTAGTCTCTCATTCCTTAATCTATAATACTGGCGACGAGGATGGGATGACTAACCAGAAGCATTCCATTGAGCTGAAATCACGATAGGCAACTGAACCGCAGCCGCGAAGCAGAGAGCTCGGTCAGTTCGCTAGTTAGCTAAGTGAAAGTGAAGCGTCTGTAGCCGTTCGCACAGAAAGCTACAGCGAGAGAGAGTGAAGTCAGGCGCTGAAGCTACAGCCGCCCCGCTCAGGAAAAAGAGCGCAGAATTCAAACTGCTGTCGTTTGAATTCGAAACACAAGTGAAGCCCAGCGCTGTGTCCGCAGCCGCCTACACGCCCAGAGAGCGCGAAATTTGAATCTCTGTCAACACATCCACCAACGCTTTCCGGGAGCGCGAGATTCAAATGATTGCTGATAGTCACAGCGTTACAGCAAGAGCCTCTAACGCTCACTAGCACAGAGCTGAAGTCATTGAGCCAGGTGAACCGCTGCAGCCACAGCCGCCTGCGCTCACGTGAGCACGTATTGGGCCTTCATATACCCAGAGAGAGAGGGCAGTCTACCCTTGACTAGGCGCCAATATGAACGCTAACCCAGCATTTCCGCCTTTTAAACCGGATGAAGAGAAGTGGGACTCTTATAGAAACCGGTTCAATCACTATATTGATGCCATCGGTCTGGCTGACGCAGCGGAACACCGAATAAAGTCATATTTCCTCAGCTACTGCGGAGCTGCAGTCTTCGATACCGCAACAGCCCTCCTTGCTCCACGAGAAATCAAGAGCGTTCCATGGCCAGAGCTGCTGGAAACACTTTCAAATCATTACTCCCCTAAACCTTCGCAGATCGCGAGGCGTTTTGCCTTCCGGATGAGGAAGCAAGCAGATGGGGAATCCATAAATCAATACATGGCCGCCCTGAGGACAGCAGCTCTCCACTGCGAGTTCAAAAATTACCTGGACGACATGTTACTTGATCAACTCGTATGTGGAGTCAAAGACTTAAAACTACAGAGGCGTTTGCTGGCCAGAAAAGACCTCAACCTCTCCCAAGTGGTTGAAGAAGCCTTAGCCGCAGAACTAGCGACCCAGTCAGCCGCTGAAATCCAAGGGACCACCCCCAAGCCCAGCTCTGCCACTGTTCACTCCGAGGAAGCGGTGAGTGAAGAAGACCCCATTGAACAGTCGGAAGTTCATCGTCTCAAACCCTTGAGGCGATCACAGGTAGGGGCAAGGCACGGGAACCGCAACGCACCAAAGCACATCCTGTTATGCCTGTCCTGCGGGGGTCCCCATGCCCGGACGGCGTGCAGGTTCAGAAACGCTACCTGCAACAACTGCAACAAAAAAGGTCACATTGCCCGAGCCTGCCAGGCAGCACATGTGGCATCGCAAAGGTCTGCGTCCTCTTACTCTCCTCCGGAGCCACCAAGGCAAGTAGAGAACTGTTATACTTGCTACCAAGCTAATCACACTTTTCTGACACCTAATAAAATCACACTTTCTATTCATTTAGAAGGTAAACCTTGTCTCATGGAGGTCGATACCGGGTCAGCGCTCTCGATCATCTCGTGGAACACTCTTAAGAAAATCCGGCCCAGCCTGTCTAGGAGCCAACTCCAGAAGAGCCGCCTCACCTTGAGGGACTATCAAGGGAAGAATATTCCAGTACTCGGAAAAGGCAAGTTCCTCGTTAAATTCAAATCCTTTAAAGGCCATCTGCCTTTAGTGGTTGTTGACGGTGCCCTCGCTAGCTTGTTGGGGTTGGATTGGTTCCCCTATCTCGGTCTTAGCTTAACGGGAGTCCATGCTGTCTCAACTTCAGACATTGACTCCCTATTTGCAGACTACGCTGATGTGTTCAGCAACGAATTAGGGTGTTACAATGGCACACCCATTTCTTTTTCAGTGGACCCCCAAGCAGTTCCCGTCTGTTTAAAACCGCGTAGAGTACCATTTGCGCTACGCCCTAAACTGGACGCGGAACTGGACAAATTACTCAAACAGGGGGTGATTGAGCCCACGGATTTTGCTAAATGGGAAACCCCAATTGTCACACCCCTTAAGAAGGATGGCAGTTTAAGAATTTGTTCTGATTATAAGACCACAATTAACCACTACCTACAGGTTAGCGCTTACCCAGTCCCGGTAATCCAGCACTTACTCCACACATTTGAGCCTGGCACCATTTTCGCCAAATTGGATATGTCACAGGCTTATCAGCAGTTTCCTGTTGACAGTCAAACCGCCGATTTACAAACTATTGTCACTCACAGAGGGGCATTCAGGTGCAGGCGTCTCCAGTTTGGCGTTAGTGTTGCCCCAGGCATTTTTCAGTCATTAATGGAACGAATACTCCAAGGCCTCCCTGGCGTGGTTCCTTATTTTGATGACATATTGGTCTCAGCCAGGGACAGGCCCCAACTCTTCCAAAGAGTCAGAGCGGTTTTAGACAAGTTCAGACAGCATGGCCTCAAGCTAAAAAGGGAGAAGTGTGCCATCGCCACTAAACAGGTGGACTTTCTTGGGTATAGAATAGACGCCTCTGGCATCCACCTGGTAGAATCTAAAGTTAAAGCAATTCACGAGGCACCCACGCCTTCCACAAAGTCAGAATTACAGGCTTTCCTAGGCTTATTAAATTTCTACGCTTCGTTCCTACCCCACAAAGCGTCAGTAGCCGAACCGTTACACAGACTTCTAGACAAAAACGCACCGTGGCATTGGGGACCCAAAGAGGAGTATGCTTTTAAAGCAGTCAAATCGCTGCTCACCTCAGACGCTGTCCTAATCCAATTCGACCAGCGCCTCCCTTTAGTCTTAGCAGCAGACGCATCCCCCTTCGGGATCGGGGCTGTCTTAAGCCACAGACTCCCCAACGGCTCCGAGGCACCAATCGCTTTCTTTTCCAGAATCTTTTCACCAACCGAGCGTAATTATAGCCAAATTGATAAAGAGGCCCTAGCCGCAGTGGCTGCGGTAAAAAAATTCCTTGAATTTCTTTTTGGTCACAAATTCGAACTCATCACAGACCACAAGCCGCTTCTGGGGCTATTGTCAGGGGACAAACAAACACCCCAAATCTTGTCACCCAGGATGACAAGGTGGACCTTATTCCTGGCGGCCTACTCGTACAAACTCGTTCACCGGCCGGGAAAAACCCTAAGCCACGCCGACGCCCTCAGCCGCTGCCCGCTGCCAACCCCTGTAGAGGACCCGGCTCCGGTCCATGCCATCTTCGATGTCAGCGAGCTCAACCTACCTGTCACCTCAGGCGACATTGCCTTCCACTCCAAAAAAGACAAAACAATCGCCCAGGTTCTGGACTGGGTATGGAGGGGGTGGCCGGTCACTAATTTCACAACTGAATTCACACCATTTAAAACCCGCCAGCAAGAGCTTTCCAGTTTACAGGGCTGCCTGTTGTGGGGAACCAGAGTCGTCATTCCAAGCTCCCTGTGCACACCTGTCCTGAAGGCGCTGCACGAGGGTCACCCAGGCATCGTCCAGATGAAGGCGTTGGCTCGAAGTTACGTCTGGTGGCCAGGCATGGACGACGAGATCGCCAAATGGGTAAGCTCTTGCCGACCCTGTCAGGAATCCAGGCCAGCACCGCCAATCACCACCCCAACCAAGTGGGAGAGTGCCAATGCACCGTGGTCACGGCTGCACATTGACTTGGCCGGGCCAATGCACGGCAAGACCTTCTTGGTGGTCGTGGATTTGTATTCCAAGTGGATCGATGTGGCCCTACTACCCACGACCACCACCCGGGCAGTTGCCCAAGCCCTGACCCGTCTATTTGTAACACACGGGCTGCCTGACACTCTAGTCTCGGACAATGGCCCCCAATTTACGTCTACAGAATTCAGCCGGTATGTCACCAACCTGGGCATCCGGCACATCTTAACGGCCCCCTTTCATCCTGCCAGCAACGGGTTGGCAGAGAGAGCCGTTAGGTCAACAAAGGAGGCGTTGGCCAGATTCAATCAAGAGGACTGGCACTCTAAGCTCTCCCGTTTTCTCTTGAGCCAACACACGACCCCCTGTACGGTTACAAACAAGTCTCCTGCCGAGCTCCTAATGGGCAGACGTCTGAGAACGGTGTTAGACAGGCTGCATCCCCATTATTGCCCTGACACTCCTATCGGGTCTGACAGCAGGGTCAGAGATTTTGTGTTGCAGGACCCAGTGTTTGTCAGGAACTACGCCGGCGATCCGGTATGGGTACCCGGGAGAGTCGTGGCCATCACCGGTCTGAGATCGTACCAAGTTCAACTGGAGGACGGGCAAGTTTGGCGGAGACATCTGGATCAGATAAGGAAGCGCCAGAGTGGTCATGCCAATGCTGAACCATGGACTCCTGTTGATCTCCAGTC
The DNA here is from genome assembly GCF_900518735.1 of Pseudonaja textilis. The sequence continues at coordinate 1,431,958 of NW_020769343.1, read as the reverse complement.
GCCTCATCAGAATCCGATCGGGGACCATCTGAGGGGCCTGTCACCACCGACCGAGCGAGGGGAACGGACAGTAGACCGGGACCGTCCGCCAGAGACGCCAGCCTTGCCGACCAGCGATGCCACCGGGTTGTTGGACAATGACTATACTAGAAGCCAACCCGGTGGTAGAGACTATTCACAGACACCTGATCAGGTCCCAGAGCAACCCCGCTCTCCAGCACCCACCAATCCTGATCCCGTGAACTCTGGTCCACTCAGTGACTCACCTGAACTGCGCCGGTCCGGGCGCTCGCACAGACCACCTGCATATTTAAAAGACTATTCATGTTCGCATCTGGGGGGAAGGGGTGTTATGTCCTTGGGACTGACCAAAGTTCCCAACCAAGTCCGTCTATACCGCGGGGGCGTTTACAGCTCCCATTGGCTGGCTCCCTTCGACAGCCGGCTATAAAAGCCGGCTGCTAGGTCGAGCCAGCTGCTGTTCGCTGAGCATGTCTGCTTGTTAGTATGCAGACGCGACAGCCCTTTATTCCATTGAATAAAGCCTTTACTTGTGAATGCTCTGGTTTAGTCTCTCATTCCTTAATCTATAATAACCTTGTTGCCCAAGATTATGCTTTTTACCATTTCGTATAAGCTTTCTCTAGTTCATGTATTACAGGTCTTGGCACTCCTTTTCCCCCTCAAGGATTTTAATAAATGAATTATGCCAAAATTTTGTAGCTATGTAGGTATACAAGGTTTGAGGGGTCACAATTATACTTTGAACTGTTAGGAAGTAAAAGCCTAACAATTTAATTAAATAATCATAGCCTTAACATTTGTTGCTTTTATTTTTCCAAATGAAAACATGCCATTTTGACAACAAAGTTACATATTATAGGAGCTGTGATTTTTTTTCTTCAGCCAGAACATTTATGAAATTTGGATCAACCAAAGACTGGCCAAAGATATATTAATGAATTGAATGATGGTGTTAGAAAAATGATTGTAAATGCTTTGAAATTCAAGAAAAATAGATCCTGCTAAACTAAATGAAGTAAAACCAATCAACTCTCTGGACATCCTTTTCATGAATCTTAAATGGTGTAGACACAAAATGTGAAAACAAGAGTTACTGAAGACCCTGATGCTTGGAAAAATCGAAGGCCATCAAAGCAGTCTGACAGAAGGCAAGATTGCTAGGTACTAGCACGGAACAACAATATGCATACAAATGAATGTGTTTGTGCACATGTATCCATGCAATTTTAACTTACTATTCAATATTGCCTGCAATAGGCTAAATATTTCCCAAATTTGCTTTCCAGTATAATGCAACTTGGATTGTTTCCTTTTTATAAGATTTACAATGATTCAGTTAATGCAAGGACTATAGCAAGCAAGCAAGCCACTTTTTCCTTATTAATAAAATACAAGAATAGTTGAGAAAACATGTGTATTGGTAAAATGCTATGGTCTACAAGTCTAGAAAGCTTTGTTCCTGAACAAATTTGTATTCTGTTGTTGGGAAGTAAATGTCCATCAATCTACTTAAGTATTCAAGCCATAAACTTTTCCTTTGTCTTTGTCCATTTCCCCAAAAATATTAAAACAAACAAAAAGCCAGATGGATGGAAAATAAAGAAATATGGAGCACAGTGCATTTTGAGGGCAAACTTCTTCAATACCTGGAAGGTCCAATACCCTGGAAGCTTTCTTACTGGGCAACTATTTATCTAATACTGTTTAAAGATAAAAGACCATACATTTACTTGAGCATTCATATCCTATATTTGAGATTGCCCCTTTTCTTCAAGGGTATGAGGAATCTTTTCAGAATGAGGGGCATCTTTTCCCTAGAAATAATTTCACATCACAGGGCATATTCAAAGTCAGTGGTGTTCACCCAGATCAAACTTCTGTCAGTTCGAAATCATAATCACCAAGATCAAGCAAAGGTCTTGATCAAAACATCTAGGGAAACAGCTAATAAACCACAAAAGTGAGTCAAGGAAATATTTTAATTTTTGCTATGAAAATTCTGATCTGATTATTGATAGAGTCATGAACTCACATGAGCTTTTGTGTAAATGGAGTTCACTTAATAATCCAGTTGAGATGAAGTAAAGACAAGTAAATAAATAGTTTGTTCCAAGGCTATGTAACAACAATGACAGATTTTTTTTCAGTCACGAGGAAGCTTTTCTTGTGAAAAGGAACCCAGTATGGTCATCTTTACATTTAATTTAACCACAATAATAAAAAGGATAATTGACAATCTGACCACAAGGAAACATGCACAATCATTCTCTTGAGACAAATAACAAGGAATAAGCAAGTTAATTATAATTTTATGGCAATTTCAGCTAAATTGTGCTCCCAAGTGAAGAATATTTTTATAGGTTTAATCATGCAATCATAAATTATAAGTCATATTTTTGTTGTTCTAAATTGTTTCATTGTTCTACATAAGAATGGAACAAACAAGATAAATCCTTTTGAATGTAAACTTAAGATTTTCAGAATCACAGTAGGTAGCAGCACCAAGTTTGGCTGATCTTGAAATATTTAGAAGGTGAATACATTGATGAAAGAAAACCACAAAATATTTATTTATACAATTTTCTGAAACGAGACAGAACTCTTTTCTTTAAGATACAAGTACTATATTATAAAAAGAGTCATATTATTCTCCTCCTTTTGCAAAAAGACTATGCCTTGCTTGAAAAATATAGAGGTTTTGGGGTAGTGGGCAGAGGACTGATGGTCATAATCTTATGCTGGCAACATTCTGCCTATGCATAGATCACCTGAGACACTAAACAATAAAAACATGGATTTTTCTATTATATGCAAACCGCAGATAGATATATAAAATCTAATATGTAAACATTTGAGCCATTCTGTAGCTAACAATGATAAGTAGGCATCGTAAGATCAAAAGATGAGGAGGTAAAAGTGATGATGGTAATGGCAATAGTTCTGATGCTGATGGTGGAGAAATAGATGGAGAAATTCAAATATATTTGGAAAATCTCAAACAGAAGATTGTTCTAAGACCTATATGTGCCTTCCCAATCTTTGCTCAGAGTTTAGACAGTGTTTTTAATAAAATCAAATGGAAAAAGTTTTTACAGAGAAGTCATAGTAGATTCAGTTGTAGAACATCCTGAAACATCGAGGTTACCCAGGAATTCTCTTATATGATCAGCTCTATGATAAAGAGGGTTGTTCTTTTTTCAGCATCGATATTTTGTCCCAGAAAAGACAGCAGCACTGCTTCTATGTGAAAGCTTTCTTCTGTGTGAATCATGAAGATATGAATGATATACCTTGCCCATTAGCTCCTTTTAAAGAAAGTAGTTCTGCTTATGTGTAAAAAGCCTCTTTGACTAGTTGAAATGATGAAGCATCATAACCATCTCTGCTTTATTTCTAGGTGCTTTTCATTTTAAAGCTTTTCTTTGAATACTTCCTCAAAGCTTTCTCAAATTGAAATACCACTTTGAAGCACCATGACTCTTACCCTATTTTTCTCATTCTTCAGAAGGCAGAATTAGTTTTCCTGCTAAAGGCTGAAAAGTCAGATGGCATGAGCAAAGTCAAAATGTTGTAGCTGGTAGGATCTTAAGAAAAGGGATTACAAAGAACTTTGAATAAAAGGATCATAAATTGGTCGTTTCTAACATAACTATAGATCTCCTAATTCACTTAAATGATATTAAGCTGCCAGACATTCATAGAAGCACATGCTTTGTTGACTTGTACATCATTTTAGGTGTTCCCCTTTCTATATAAAAATGGGTCAATTAAATAATCATTCTCTGTAGTTATATCTTTTTCTAGTGCTAAAGAATTAAAAAAAACCATACCTATGTTTATAAATGTGACTGGACATTCTCTCATTTCATATTGTTTTTAATGAATAGCACACCTTTTAAAAATATTCTAAAATTCCATTTGAACAAAATCACTACACCTACAGTATACTGTATGTGAAATTTGACAAGATGTATAATTCAATTGAAAACATTGTCTTTTATTTTAAATTAAAATTCAAAATATCTGTAGAACCATCAAGTTTCAAACTTGTAGTAAGACAAGCTTTTTAAATGTATCCTATTGGAAGGAAGGAAGGAAGGAAGGAAGGAAGGAAGGAAGGAAGGAAGGAAGGAAGGAAGGAAGGAAGGAAGGAAGGAAGGAAGTTACAGCCTTTAAAATATTATAATAGGACAATGCAAGGCACAAGTGGAATTTTGAATGTTATTTATTTCAGATAGAATCAGGTGTCTTCACAACTAGCATTTATTTAAAAATCCAATATTTGTAACAATTTGGACTGAGCCTGATAGGACATTGGTTTAAGGAACAATTCTACCATAGTGAAGAAGATAATGTTCATTTTAATTAATTAAGTCCATCAGGCAATATCATGATAAATGAATGCAATAAGAATATTTCTTCCTAAACATCCTTAACTGCTTTAAATACAGTAATTATGGTTCCTTTATGAACAAAGAAATGAAATAAATCAGAAAATGTACAGGAAAAATTCATCCAATTACCATTAGACTGCTTTAAAATATAAAAATATAAATTCATAATAAATTTAGATTGCTTATAATAAGGAAAATAATACATGGGGAGAGGTGGGAAGAGGGAGAGAGAGAAGAGAAGGAGACAATGTGCATGAGAGAAAGAGAGTTTGTTGGGCGAACGCTTTATGATTAGAGCAGGGGTCTCCAACCTTGGCAAATTTAAGACTTGTGGACTTAAACTCCCAGAGTTCCTCAGCCAGCAAGTTTTAAGGTTGCCAAGGTTGGAGATCCCTGATTTAGAGAGAAGGGAAGGATAGCTAGATGGATGGATGAATCTGAAAGTCTCTGCTCACCAATCATACATCTATCTATTCCTGTGTGTTACTGAATTCCCAATAGAAATTATTTCAGCAATAGAGGCTTCCAACTGGGCGCTGCATTGATGCGGAGCTGAGGGGCGGATCGCCGCTCTGAAAGGCTCTGATTTTCTCTGTTTGGTGGCTTCCAGGAGCGTGTTGGACCTCGGAGGGGTAGACAGACGAAAGGGGAAGACCTGGAGATCTCGGGAAGGTGCCACGATCCCGGAGATTACAAGAGAATCCCCCGAAAACCAGCAGAAGAAGAGGGAGATTGTACAGATCGGAACCATAGACGTGGCAGCCCAGCAGCTTAAAGAAGAAGGAAGGAAGCAAAGAGTGGAAAACAGCAAATTGAGTAGTGGAAAGGTGAACTTAAAGAAGATTTCCAGAATACTGATTTATACTACAAAGGGAAATTGCAAATTGAAACTCCAAACCGAACAGTACAGCGAAGCGGCAGAAATATCGGAAGGAGTACTAACTAAAGAAACGGCAGTAATTTGTACTGGTTAATGGAGCGCTGAAAACGGAGGAGCTGAAGGGTGAGACAACACCGTTTACTTTTACTTTGGAAGCTGAAAAGGGGGTTGTATAACTATATTTTTTGGCGATTGACGTTTGAGAATTGTGGGAAGAAAGAGAAAGTGACAGTGATGTGTCCAAACAAGACAGAGAGATCCGAAAAACAGCTGAGAGTAAAAACTTGAAAAGAGAACAATTGACACTTTAAAAGATTTAAGAAAAGGATTGAGGAAAGAAACCTTATAATTGCAATATTTGTCTGATAACTGTGATAAAGAAAAAAAGGAAGAAATAAGATAACTAAGATTTATAAGTGGAACTAGGACTGTGTGGAGAAAAAGAATAAAGAAGCAAGAAGAAGAAGAAGCCAAAATAGAAAGGAGAAACAGAATGGTGGAAGTGACTGTGCAAATTTAAAGAGAACATTTTGAACTCGAACTAAGAACTGTAATAAGGTATTTATCAAAAAGAAGAAGAAGAAGATCCACGGATATCATTCAACTGGTCAATCATAGATGTAACTAAATAATATTGGTAAAACATAATCTTAATAGATATATATGTGTTAGAATATTGAGTTAAGAATACTGGTTAATAATTTTTGAATAACTGATCAATTGAAAGTGTGTTGTATAAATATAGAACTCAGACCTTCAAATAATAATCATATAGTAAGAATTGAGGTATTTTTATTCTGAGGTAAGCATATAACTAAGAACTCTAAAGAAATAGATTAATTGATATTTATATATAAGAATTTAATTACTTTAATGAATTGGCTGCTTTGAATTAATTAGTTAAACATATAAGACTGTTGATTTTGTGAGTAAATATATCTGTATTTGATTAATATTGAATTCTCTTAAGTATTGTAATAGTTCAATAAGTTCAATAAGAAAAAATAGAAATAAGAGCTGACTGTGATTTTCCATAATAGAATTTTGGTAATTAATAATATAATAATATATGTATTAATATTACTATTGAACTGAAAAGGAGAGAAAATAGTGCTCTACTAGGGATAGTTGATAGTAGATTGGAAAGAGCTGCTACAGATAGTCAAAATGGCGACAACATCAACTACAAATGTAAAATCAGGAAAGAAAACTATAACGACGTCTTCACCTATGGGGCAAAGATCTATAGATGCAATACTACTGGCAGAAAAAACTAGTTCAGCTCAAAGCCTGCAAACAGTAGAGGCAACGCTCACTACGATGCAGGAAATGATGGTAAAAACCCATGAATTGATAGCGAGGAACCATGAAGATATGAAAACAGAGATGAGAACTGAAATAGGACAAGTGAAAAATGAAATACAAAATTTGAATAGTAGGATTGGAAATATGCAGAAAAAGGTGATAAAAAATGAACAGAAATTAAATTTAGTAGAGGCAAGAACGGAGATGGTGGAGAAGAAATTAGAGGATTCAGAACAAAATTGGAAAGTACTCTACTGTGAACTCTGGGATTCGATGGTACACATGGAATTAGAGAAGGCATTATTTCATCTTAGGTTCCAAAATGTGGTGGAAGACAAAAAGGAAGATTTACGTGCAATTATGACGAATCTGATAGCGGCAGCTTTACAGAAACCCAAACTGGAAATTGAAAATGATGTAGACGAGGTATACAGAGTATATACACACTTTGCAAGGAGACATAGACTACTCTGAGAGGTTCAAATTCAATTTGTGAGGAAGATAACACAAGACCTGCTCTATAGTAAGACCAGAGATGAACTACTTGTATACAAAGATCATGAAGTGGTTACACTGAAACAAATACCTAGTAGAGTCAGAGAGCAGAGAAGGGGCTACCAATTTTTATCAATTCAGGTATTAGAAATGGTATTCCATTTAGGTGGCTCACCCCAGAGGGACTTTTAATTTTGTGGCAGTACATAAAATACAAAATTGATACAATTGAAAAAGCACAGGAATTTCATGAATGACACCTAGGACCTGAGGAAGAACAAAAAAGTAGAGACGACCTAAATACAAGAAGCCAAGAGGAACAACTCTCTGGAGAAAAAGAATCTGATTCACACTCTGAACCCTAAAATCTTAGAGAAGAAGGGGAAGGCAACAGACTAAGACAAAGAGAGCCTAGAACAAGAAATGAAATGAGAAATGCCTCACACAGTCAGTGACACTGATAGAGAAATCACTTTATTTTCAGCCAATATCAATGGTTTAAATCTATCATCAAAAAGAAAACAGATATTTGAGAAACTTAACAAAACGCTGACATAACTTGTATCCAAGAAGTGCATATTCCAAACAATCAAGCAGACCTCTTAAAGAATATAAATTTGAGTAAAATGTACTCAGCACTTGCAAACAAAAAAAAGGGGGGTATTGTAGTATACATAAAGGATTGGTTGCAACAAATATACAAAGATCAAGAAGGGAGAATGCTTTTTATAGAAATAAATGTAAATCAGAAAAAGATGTTATTAGTCACAATATATGCCCCAAATACAAACCAAAAAGACTTATAATAGGCTTCACCATAAGATAATAAAATTTGAGTATGCTAATGTATGCATTGTAGGAGACTATAATGCAGTCCCAGGCAAAGATAAAGATTATAGAACTCCCCCCCCCCAAAAAAAAAAAAAGGAAAGGAGAATACTCCCTTCGTCTTTTAATAATATGGTAAGAGAACTTAACTTGAAAGATGTGTGGAGAGAATTAAATCCAAATAAAAAACAATATATCTTTTTTTCGAACCCCCACCACTCTTGGTCCAGAATAGATCAGATATAGATGGGCCCTGGGTTAATGGAGAATATTGAAAGGATCGAGATTTTGCTAAATCTATGGGCTGACCATAATCCCATTCAACTTAAATGGAAAGAAAAGAGGAAAATTGGAAGATGGACATTTAACAATACCATATTAAGAGATAAAGAATATATTGAAATGATAAAGAAAGAATTGAACATATTTTTTGAAATAAACAAAAGAGAACATACCTCTCTACAGAATCTTTGGGATACGGCCAAAGCCTATGTGAGAGGTCTAACTATTGCTTATAGTATTAAAAAGAATAAAGAAAAAAGACAGCAACAAAACATATGGAGGGAGAAACTGAAAGATTTGGAAATAAGTAGACAAAAGGACCCAAACAATTCAAACATTAAGAAAGAAATTGATCTGGTAAAACATAAAATAAATTTAAATGTACAGGAAGATTTGGCCCAAAAAATTAAATTAGCAAAACAAAATTACTTTGAAAACGCAAATAAGCCAGGGAGGTGGTTAGCCCATAAAATTAAAAAAGAACAAGAAAAGAGAACGATCGTAGCTCTCCAAGATCAGGAAGGGAAATTATGCAGGCAGACCCAAGAAAAGAAAGAAATTGCTAAGGAGTTTTTTATGAAATTGTATAAAGAAATACCAGAAGAATCTATTGATCAATATTTGAATGAAAAGAATTTGCCCGAAATTACTGATGAAGAGAAACAGAATTTGAATAATAAAATATCTATAGAAGAAATTAGGAAGGCAATTGGAACACAAAAAGCAAATAAGACCCCTGGCCCAGATGGAATTCCTTCGGAATTCTATAAGGAATTCCAAGAAACAATCGAGGAGATATTGGTGGATTTGTACAATGAAGCCCTGGAGAATGCTAACATGCCTAAATCATGGTTGGAAGCATATATTACCCTTATTTATAAAGAACAATCAGACCCACAAAAAATTCAAAACTACAGACCAATATCACTTTTAAATGTAGATTACAAAATAATGGCTACAATATTGGCAGAAAGATTAAAGAGAGTATTAAGTAGAATTATCCACACTGATCAGAATGGCTTCCTGCCCCATAAGCAAATAAAAACAAATACAAGAACCATTATGGATATATTAGAATATTATGAAGTACACTCAACCAAGACAATGGCATTGATATTTTTAGACGCCCAGAAGGCTTTTGACAACCTGAATTGGAACTTCCTTATTAAACAACTGATAGGCATGAAATTTGGTGAAAATTTTATAGGATTTATTAAGACAATTTATAACATGCAAACTGCAAAAATATTAATAAATGAGGAAAATACAGATACCATAAAGATAAATAAGGGAGTAAGACAAAGCTTCCCCCTAGCTCCTCTACTGTATATATTGGCAGAAGAGACCCTCAACACAAATTAGGCAAAATCAAGAAATTAGAGGACTAAAAATTAAAAAAGAGGAATATAAATTCCAGGCCAATGATATGACATTTATATAAGAAGAACCCTTAGAAACGAGCCCTATACTACTAAGAAAAATAGAAGAATATGGAAAGGTGGCAGGGTTAAAAATTAACAAAGAAAAAACAAAAGTGTTAACAAAAAACTGTACAAAGGAGCAGAAGAAAGAACTAGCAAATAAATTAGGTATGCAGGTGGTAAATAAAGTAAAATACTTAGGGATCTGGTTGACTGCTAGATGTTCGTCGATTAAAAATGATAACTATGATAAGTTAATAATGCGAATAGTTAAAAGATTAAGATAATTGGGCCAAATTTCAGTTATTGCTATTGGGATGTATTTCGACAGTAAAAATGAATATTTTGCCAAAACTGTTGTTCCTGTTTCAGACTGTGCCAGTCAAGTTGGAAAAGAACTTTTTTGTAGAATGTATATCTAAACAAATGTATATCTAAATTTACATTAAACAAATGTATATCTAAATTTATATGGCAGGGGAAAAAACCCAGAGTGAAATATAAATTATTACAGGACACCAAGAAAAAAGGAGGATTTGGCCTTCCAGATTTTGAATTATATTATGATGCTGCTATAGTAAACTGGCTTAAGGATTGGGTTAAATTGGAAAATAGAAGGTTATTAGTATTAGAAGGTTTTGATCTCCAACTTGGCTGGCACGCCTTCACGTGGGATGGAAAATCTAAACAACATTCATATTTCCAAAGGCACCATGTAAGAAATGTGTTGTTCTATATCTGGGGAAAGATTAAAAAAAACCACTACCCAAAGGTTCCATTGTGGCTTTCTACATTGGAAGCAGTCACATATCCAAATCTATTGGATTATGAACATATTGTCAGGTATAAAGATTTACTATATGATACTGGAGAGCTTAAAAATAGGAACCAAATACAAATTCAAGGAAAGGAGATAGCATGGTGGCCCTTTGCACAAATACAAACCCATTATAAAAAAGATAGAGAACAATTTGGCTTTAATATGATTCCACAAGAATTAGATAAAATATGGCTAGGAGAGTAAAAGAAAACAATTAGTAAAACATATAAATATCTTTTGGATTACAAATTAAAAGAAGAAATAGTCACAGAATCTATGATAATTTGGGCTAAAAACGTTGGTCATAGTATTGAATTAGATAAGGGGAAACACATCTGGCAAACAAACTACAAATTAACCATGTCAGTCTCGTATAAAGAAAATTTATATAAAATGGTTTATCGCTGGCACCTACCTTCCGCGAGACTGGCTAAGATGTTTCCCAACCTACCACCCAACTGTTGGAAATGTAACTACGCACAAGGAACATATTTTCACATGTGGTAGACTTGCCCATGTGCATATATATATATATATATATATATATATATATATATATATATATGTATATGTATATGTATATGTATATGTATATGTATATATATGTTTGTGTGTTGATTTGTCTGTTTTAAATGTATGTCAATTTTTTTTTCTAGAATTAAAAAAATAAATAAAAAGAAATTATTTCAGCAATAAACTCATCAATATATTCTGAAATTCATCAATATATTTTGAAGGATTAAAAAGAAATAAGCAGGAAATGTATTTCTTCAGGTTTAACTAATAAAGTTAGAGACAACTGGATTTCCTTGCGTCTCTATTTTGTCATCATGTTATCTTATCTCAACATCCTAGAATTATGCAACGTAAGACATCAATGTAAGGTTATTTAATAAATAGGGCATATAATATGTTGTGATATTATTCATAATTCCTGCTGAAGATAGCTTGATTTATTTACTAATTTATAAATATATTAAAGTGAAAAAGAAATTAATATTACAATACAATGTATGCATTGCATCCTGAAAACTGAGAATCTCTGCTAAGCCCATTATGGAATGAATATTTCAATGTACACTATCTGAACATTTCAGTAAAGATGCTGCAGATGCTTTTATTTTTCTTTAAATACTTTTTTCCTCATCAGGAATGTGAACTAGCAACCTGAGTAAATGACTGGAACTAAGATCCTGAATTTCCATATGTTCACTGTGAGAAACACCAATAACACATGTACATTTGTTTTGTTAAAACATCTGCTCAAGTTATGTAATTATTTTAACCTGCTGAATTGGGGCTCTGACTTCTTAATGCAATTACCAAAAATTTGTACTTGGCTGCTCAATTCCAGCCCAAAAGAAAGTTGTGCTAAAGATTAAGACTCCCTTGAGTCAAGCTCAATTTTATGGAGTTGTTTTGGCAACAATATGGAACCTACCATATTAATAAATCTGTTAGGGTTTTGTGGAAGCTAAGGGAAAGGAAATCAACTCAAAGGTCCAATCAAGATCCAGAAGAATACAAATTTGACTGAAAGTTCATATGAACCTTCTGAAATGAGAGATTCATTCTTCTACATGTTGGTAAGTCCTTCATTCAAAATGAAGGAGACACTCTTCTCTTTAATAAATGAACCAGGAAACAATTAAAGATCTAAAACGCTCAAAATTTAACAAAGTTTTACATCATTTAATTGCTTATGCTGCTTCTTTGTAATTCTTTTATAGTACAGTTTCTCTTCTTTCAAATGTCAGAGCCCTCTACATTCTCCTGGGAAATCTAAAACCAAATTAATGTTTCAATTATATATACAAACATCTGTGTCAGTAATATTTAAATTACATAGCTATGAAAGACTGAGTATTTATTGTTCATTAGTGGTTTCTTTTCAGAAGTGAACTCTGATATTTTAACTCCCAGTTCAGGTATCTTTGCATGTGATCCATAAAAACCTACTTTAAATATTAAAATCTATGTTAATAAGTTAAAATGGATAGAATCAAATATTGTCATTCTACCACATGCTACCAATCTCATTACTATCAAACTATCTTATTCTAATATACAATATTAGAATATACCTCATTTCAACAAAAATATATATTGATCCTCAAAGAAGTTATTAATATTTTAGCTTTGTCATATATTCCTTTTCCCATTATAATTCTTTGCATGGAAATGGCACAATGAATGTGTCATTCATCTCACCCATATTATGGCCCTTTAATGCACAGAGACAATATTCTGAAATGGGTTACTTGTAGAAGGCTTAATTAATTGAAGAATTAAAACTGCTCAAATATTTATAAATGCTGGACAATGTATAAAACATAACAGTAAAGCATCATCATCATCATCATTAAAACTATAACATTAAAGAAAAAGAAAAAAAACCCAAATATATTGGCATCACAGTTTGCATACAATTAACCCTTTGAAATTGGATGGAAGGAGGGAAGGAGGATGGAGGGATAGATTGATAATAGATGGATGATACTGATTAATAGGTGATGGATTATGGATAGATGATAGGTGATAGATGATATAGACAGATAGATCTGAATCATTTTCATGGCTCTTTTGTCACATCTAATAGCAGCAGAGGCTATTACGTTTTCCTGACATTTGGGAACTCTGGACAGAATCTACCTGGAGAGTCTGGTCTATTCAAAACTCAGATGCAGCTAGTCCTTGACTTACAACAGTTCATATAATGACCATTTGAAGTTACAACAAAAAAATGACTCATGACAATTTTTCATGCTTACAACCATTACAGCATCCCTATGGTCATATTTATGACAGTTGCAGTGTCCTAGGGTCATGTGATCACCTTTTATGACCTTCTGACAAACAAAGACAATGGAGAAGCCAGATTCACTTAACAATGGTGGTACCAACTTAATAACTACAGTAATTCACTTAACACCTGTGCCAAAGAAGGTTGAAAATGGGATAAAACTCACTTAACAAATATCTCATTTAGCAACAGAAATTTTGGGCTCAATTGTGGTTGTAAGTCAAGGACTACCTATACTGAGCTATATAGCACAAGTGGAGATGAGCGGGTTCTGCTTATATAGGTTGTGGCTCTTCTTTTACAAAGGAATATTTTGAAAGGTACAGAAAGGTTAGTTTAGCCAGAGAAAATCCATGTTCAAATGGAATGTAACCTCTTTGCTTAGCAAATGACCTTTTCTAATGTACCTTGCTCAATAGTAGTAACTGTGAGAGAGATCTCGGAGTCCTAGTGGACAACCATTTAAATATGAGCCAGCAGTGTGCAGTAGCTGCCAAAAAAGCCAATACAGTTCTATGATGCATAAACAGAGGGATAGAATCAAGATCACATGAAATGTTAATACCATTTTATAATGCCTTGGTAAGGCCACACTTGGAATATTGCATTCAGTTTTGGTCGCCACGATATTAAAAAAGATGTTGAGACTCTAGAAATAGTACAGAGGTGATTAGGGGAATGGAGGCTAAAACACATGAAGAACAGTTGTAGGAACTGGGTATGTCTAGTTTAATGAAAAGAAGGACTAGGGCAGACATGATAGTAGTGTTCCAATATCTCAGGGGCTGCCACAAAGAGTATAGTCAAGTTATTTTCCAAAGCACCTTAAGGTAGGACAAGAAGCAATGGGTGGAAACTAATCAAGGAGAGAAGCAACTTAGAGCTAAGAAGAAATGACAGTTAGAACAATTAATTAGTGGAACAATTTGCCTCCAGAAGTTGGGAATGCTCCATCACTGGAAGTTTTTAAAAAGATGTTGGATAGCCATTTGTCTGAAGTGGTTTAGGGTTTCCTGCCTAGGCAGAGGCTTGGACTAGAAAACCTCCAAGATCCCTTCCAGCTCTGTTACTCTATTCTAATAATTATTCTGAACAATGAACTTAATGAAATGTATGATTAATACTCAGTCTAATGTAGTTCATACTGTCCATCTAAAGGTACAGATGAATGGAATTGCAACAGCTGCTAGGATGTACTGAAACAATGATGTGCCAAAGACCTAGAAAAGACAAAGATATGAGTAATATAGAAAAGTAGCAAGAATTAGAACATGAGTGTCCATGATAAAAGCTGCCCCCAAACAGTGAAACCTCACTGTTCCTCACTCAGGAAAATGACTATCTAGACCACGGGTCACCAACCTTTTGGACCTCAAGGACAACCAAACTCATAATTTTAAATTCCAGGGACCACTAACCAGTTCTGCGGGCATGGCCTAATTTGTGGGTGTAGCTTGGTGGTCATGTGACTGGCTGGGCATGGCTTGTATGTAAATATTATAAATATTTATATAAATATTGGATTTTTTATATAAAAACACAACTTTTACCCAAAATCAGTCAAAGCAGGCAGACAGATTGAGTTGCTCACAGAATCACAGATTCATTCAGAGATCTATCTACCTGCCATCGGCTAGCTCAGTCTGTCACATAAAATTAGCTAGCAAGCAAACTCACAAAATTAACTCACAACACACCATGTATGTAAATATTGAATTTTTTATTTTTTTAAAAAGAAATTTTTACCCCAAATCAGACAAAGCAGGCAGGCAGATTGAGTTGCTCACAGAATCATTCAGTGATCTATCTATCTATCTATCTACAATCAGCTAGCTCATTAAGTCACATAAAATTTGCTTGTCATGAGTCTGCACTGAATAATAGAACCTTCAGTCCTAAGGGAGGTTCAGCTGTGCTTAAAAGCAGAGCCGAAGATCTAAAGACTAGCTAGAAAGCAAGAAATCCAACCATTTCCTGCTTTCTAGCTAATCTAAACCTCCTGGCACAGCAGAACAGCTGATGGTTGGAAAAATAGCAATTTAACAGGCAAGTTTGCCGAGTAAGGAGTGAGTGGGTAGGGAGGGTTCCCAGGGGCCATGTGGGTGGCACAGCCTTGTGTTTCTGCACAGCATGGATTAATTGCTTTGGGGGGTGCTCTGGGGGTGAGATTTCTCTGCGGCCCACCAAAATTTTCTTGTGGCCCACCAGTGGGCTATGGCCCACTGGTTGGTGACTGCTGATCTAGACCACAGTTACTAAACCCTGGAGATACAGGCCACGGAAGCCTATACCTTTCATGAAGGCAGATGAGTCAGCACAGGACAAAGAGCATGTAGGCAGAAAAGAAAATGTTAAATTCTACCTACAAAGTATCATGTAGGTACTTTAGATATGTAACATAAAAGCAATAAGAAAAAAGAAAGTTCAGGTTCTCCAGACATGCAGTTGTTAATGTGGGGTGGAATGGATGAACAACCCAGACTGCCAAGTCCCTGAGTGCCAGCTCTGGAGGAGAAGGAAGAAAACCCTGGAAGTACTTGTGAAAATGCATACATGAAACTTTTGTAATCTGCTGTGAGACTCAGATAATGTACAATGTGGCTATAAGCCCGGAACCCCTGTTGGTATTGTTGGAAGAAATGTCCATCTGGGTTCAGTTCCAAGTGGTAAAAATGACACTAGAAACATGGAGGCTGTTTGGAAAGATGGTTTAATGGTGGACAGGACCACATGGTTTGAGATCCTGGGCAATTGAGCACATGGAGAAGAGAGACAGAGAGAGAGAGAGAGAGAGAGAGAGAGAGAGAGAGAGAGAGAGAGA
>NW_020769343.1:1343092-1415875 GCF_900518735.1 Pseudonaja textilis | reverse complement strand
AGAGAGAGAGAGAGAGAGAGAGAGAGAGAGAGAGAGAGAGAGAGAGAAGAGAAGAGAAGAGAAGAGAAGAGAAGAGAAGAGAAGAGAAGAGAAAAACCCTCTCTTGGGCTTTGAACTTGCTTCCTGTTCCTGTGGAAAGGGCATGTATTCTGACTGATTGTCAGGCTCCATGGGGCCATGCAGGGGTAACTTTGTAGGCTGTCTTGGGTCCCAGGCTTGACCGAACCTTGCTAGATGATGCAATCTTCCCAGGTAACACGTGGTGATATGGGTAGAGAGCTAATCCTATTATGTCTTGAGGATGAAGGTCTTTTGTTTTGTAGATAAGCTGGTCCAGCCTTTTGTCTTGTAGATAGATTGGCACCAAAATATCTGCTGGGAAGGGCAGGGAGTTGAGGCTTTGCGTGTATGTCCTTAGAAACATGCTTCTCCTTTAGGGAAAATATAATATTCTACCTTTTGAATATTTCCTAGAATATTTCATTCTTCAAGGAGAAGGGTGGGTGTTAACTTTCTACAATTTGGCTCGAAGCCCATGATTTAATTAGGGCATCAGCTGGAAACCTGACATATGCATAGAACAAAGAACATGGGTGGCAAAGTGTGGCTTGTCATGTGATTTCACAATTTTCCTCAAGCACTCTTCAATATTTGCACCAGAAATGTCTGAAATGTTCAGGCCAAATTATTTTAGTTTACTATTGTTTTCACAAAAGTGCAAATCATTCCTTTTTAAACTTTTAAATCATGATTATTCCATTATACTAATTTACCCATACCCATTTGAATAAGTGAATGATTTTCTAATGAAAATATGTAACAATTACTGTATTAAATGTAAAACTAAAAGCATAAGACAGTTGTTTTAATATTAATCAGTAGTTAATTTACCAGATCTTAGTAAAATGCAACATTTAATCACAAAACTGTTAATCTTACTTCTAATATATATTCGTTTTATTCAGAGATGCCAAAACTCTATTTCTCCCTAATTAAATGGAAGCTGTATTTTCTTATTTATTAAGTTATTTTATACAGGATAAACTCCTAAGTACAGCTTTTTTCCTTTTTAGAAATTATTTTTCATAGTGTGAAATAAGAAAAAAAAATCATCTGTTAATAGTTAAGAAGATTATTATCTTTCAGGTAGAAAATATATAAAATATTTTATTTATATTTTGACAGCTGTTTGACACACACACGAGTACTTCACAGATAGTACTCACTGTTTAATATTTTACTCTTCTCCAGTTCTATTACAGCCCCTGCTCCTCCCCTGCTCCTTCTTGTGTGTCCTACTGCTGGAGGATAGTATCTCCGTTTGCCATAGGCTGCTTCAAAAACCCTCCAACACAGCCACACTCAGCTGTCTCTCCTCAGTTTTTATAACCATCATTTGCTGAGCTGGCTTGGGAGAGGTCTTAAAGAGACAGAACACAGCTATTCACATGTTGCCATGTTGTAGGCAGACTGCCCTTTCACACTAGTTTTATCAATTCTTTATCTGAATTACTTTAAAGTTGGTTTTCGGTACAGGTAGTCCTCGACTTACAGCAGTTTGTGTAGTGACCATTTGAAGTTAAAACAGCACTGAAAAAAGTAACACAATCGTTTTTCACTCTTAGGACCCTTGCAGGATCCCCATGACCATGCAGGAAATACGACTTCAGCAACAGAGTGGTCAATGTCTGGAATACTCTACCTGACTCTGTGGTTTCTTCCCCAAACCCCAAAAACTTTAACCTTAGACTGTCTACTATTGACCCCACCCCTTTTCCTAAGAGGTCTTTAGGGGGCGTGCATAAGCGCACCAACATGCCTTCTGTCCCTGTCCTATTGTTTCTTTTTATTCTTATATGTATCCATTTCATGTATTCATAACTATGTTTATACTTATACCTGTTATCTTGTAAGCGATTGACAAATCAAATAAATAAATAAATAAATAAAATAAAAAGAAGAAAGTCCAGTTGCCTCTTGAAAAAGCATGTTTGGGGCAAAGGAGAGTATATTTCACTATTCTGGATCAAAACCCAAAGGGTGCACAGTAGCAGATCTAAGGTAGAAGGCAGCTCAGCAGAATGATATGGCTAAACAAGACCTTCCATCATTGAAGGGATGCCAGGCACCCCACACAAATAGATCTGAGGATAGATCTGAGGATGTTGCTATGATAGCTCAGAGTAAAAAACAGTTCTCCTGAAGTAAAGCTCCAAAATAGAGTTAGGGGATATCATCATCATCATCATCATCATTATTATTGCCTAGGTGTAATAACAGAAAACACTAACTCTTCCTACACTCAAGAAATGGTGAGTGGTCTGTACTGTTGATGGATGAATCAGAAAATGCAGATCTAATCTTGATCATAGTCCTACACAGCAAAAGACATATCTCCAGAATTTAAAGTTTCAGCATGAATGAAATGCACTTAATATGTACTTTCTAAACAGTGGACTGTTGAAATGTGTAGGCCTGAGAATTATTCCAGCTTAGTAACTAAAATTTGGAATAAATGTGTGATTGAACTCACCTCAGTGATTGTGTTGCTCCCATACTCTTCAGTAAAATGTGATATACTGTAGGTAAGGAATAAAATAAAACATTGAGACAGATTCATAATATTAGGAATAAAAAGACAATTTGTTGACTGTCAAGAAAAAAACACATCTTATAATCAGCATGGAATATTAATATAGCTAACTGCTTTACTGTACTTATACAAGTCACTCCCCTCCAGAAAAAAACCCTTTAGTGACTTCTGTTGCAAACTTAAGTTGATAAAATTATTTGGTTTGGTACAGATACATCTATATTCTTATCAATATAATTATTTAATGCTTAATATAGTATAATGAAGATATCATGAAAATATAATAGTCTTTGTGAGAGTAAAATGAAAAAGAATAGAAATGTGTTCCTAAGAATTTATCCATAGCAAAGGCACAGACATTAAATCATGGGAAATGTGCCTCTACAAAGGATTTTGAAGGATTGCATTGGAGAGGTCAGTAAAAATGGGGGGTGGGGGAGGATCCTTGTTGCAGAACCAGATAAGAAAGTACAGTTGTTTTCATCAAAAGTGGCACAAATCAATAGTGAGATTCAATTTTTTTACTACCAGTTCTGTGGGTGTGGCTTGGTGGGCATGGCTTGGTGGGCATGGCTTGGTGGGCGTGGTGGGGGAAAGTCACTGCAAAATCCCCATTCCCTCCCCAGCCCACTAACCTTCTTTCCAGCTCCGTTCTCCTGTGCAGGACAACCAAAGAAGACCTAGCTGATCAGCTGGGACTCAATGAGAGGCAGCGAATAGATGGGGCGAGGCCAGTCAGAGGCAGTATTTGCTGGTTCTCCAAGCTACTCAAAATTTCCACTGCTGGTTCTCCAGAACTGGTCAGAACCTGCTGAATACCACCTCTGCCACAATTTCTTTTCCTCTGTTAATCGTATAAAGGTTCAATGGTAAATGAACCATAAAGAACAGCTTGTTATCCTTTTATGATACAAAATGATTAAATAATTGCAATCTCTAGTGAAATCTGCTTTCATGTTGATGTTGATCAGCAATTTCAATGGCTTAATAAGAACACTGAACACATTCTTGGAGAAAACTAAGAGTAGCCACAGTAAAATATCATGCTGTACACCATAACAAATTCCATTAAGCTCCTGAAATGTTTATGGGACTCCCAGAGGTAAATGCTTAGTGTCTCTGGGAACAGAATATTGGATTATTTTGTCTTGATCAAATATTTCTGTTCTTCAGAGAATTAAGACAGTCTTCATTTCAATTTTACAAGCAATGATTACTGCCTGAGCACACCAGAATTCTTTGATATATTTAACTAAAGGCTAAAAGTATTAATTTGCATATGTTTTAATGTAAATCTGACATGAATCCCACTTTTCTCATTTGAAATAATTCACATAATGAGAATTTTATTTTGGTCTTCTTTTATCAAATGATTAGAGAAGTTAAAAAAAGAGTGAAAACCATATTATCAAACTACTTCTGTAAAACTAAATCATACCCTTTTGCACAGAATGCAATAATTCAGGGAGAAGAAAATAAACTTCTAGTTTATGATGATGATGATAATGATGATTTAACAGTTTGCAGCTGAGAGTACACATTGAATTTTCTGTAGTTTTACAAAAGTGATATAGGAGAGAAAACAATGCTTTTTAAATAATTTAGTCAGGGAAGAAATTTATATTAATTCTTACATTAGGCTATGAACTAGCATACAGAGTTACAAACTCATGTCCTGCAACACAGAAGCAAATCCTTGAATAATTGCTATAGAGGTCTAACTTTGGGATTGCAGAAACTTTCTTAAGCCATATATGGTGACATTCTGGTGGATTCTTAGTAGCTTTTTACATATTCTGTTTCTTCCCTTCTCTCTGGATAGCATGCCCTTTTCAATATGCATAAGGGTTCTTAGGGGGAGAGGAGAACAAATAAGAATACATGTTTATCCGTATATAATGGATTTTTCAGCAATTATTGTACTTATGGTGGAAAATACATCATCATTCACATGAATAGTTAGATAAAGAACACTAGACTAAAATGGTGAGGACTGAACAATGGTAAATGAGGAATATAAGATTAAACAGTATTAAAAAGATATTGATAATGTTTTATTGGCTTCCTTTGTGTCTCAGCAATCAGCAATGCTAGTTATTATGAGGAAGAAACAGATCAATCTGAGCTTGCCTTTTTAACTCCAGAATTGGTATATGAAAATGTTTGACCAGCCCATTTAATTTATTTGCCAACATTT
Source organism: Pseudonaja textilis (assembly GCF_900518735.1). Next base: position 1,411,085 of record NW_020769343.1, on the reverse strand, counting down.
GAATATTTTCAACACTGAATGTTCAAAATATTTTTTGAATAGGCCTCAGTGCTGATATATATGCCAGAACATGATACTTAACAAAAAAAAAATCCTATTTATGGCTTCAACAGAAATTCACCTTATTTGCAAAAAAACCCTTGACTAATAAGGTTACATATGAGGAAATATGTGAATAGGCAATGAGTTTTAATGTATTAATTTTCAATACACACATGAACACACACACACACACACAAAAGTTTATAACAATGTCAAATTTAGTTTAGTTATGATCTTAGAGCATATTGCCAAGTAACATGAAAACAACTGTACTCCATCTGGCTTAAGTCTGTGGTTGCTAATACAGGTTAGGATACAAACACATACACAATTCTGTTGGCATCTAGAGGCAAACACAAGTATGTTTGTTTACAACAAGACTCTCTGCATAGATAATTTTGTAAACTTTGAACAAATTTTAAGAGATGCTTCTCTATCCATTTTTCAAATTTTAAGAGATGCTTGTCTATTCATATAATCATTACATTGATAAATAGGAATCAAAGCCCTAAAGCAGTGGTTCTCAACCTTTTCTTCACCATGAACCCCTTTACATACCTTTTATGGCCACAGACCATGGCCATGAACCACCAGGGCTTAACTCAAGATTTAAATCATAACATTTATTCAAGCCTTTGCAGACCTCCTATGACAGCCCCCAATTGAGAAGCATTGTCCTATAGCATATTTAGAATTTTCTTTGGGGGTGTATGGATCTCTGACATCATGTTTTTTTCCTGTGGAAGTTATGTGTGTGTGTGGAATTATTTTAATATTGTTAAATTATAATTAAAACAAAATTGAATTTTTTTTCATTACTTAGTAAATAAAGGTGTTGTTTAGACTGCTTTCCATTAAAAAGGAAATGAGGATGTCATTAATAAAGTAAGAACATAGTCTTGGGTGGTAATATCAGGCAAATTTTCCATTAAAAGGTTTTGCATTTACACAATTATGAATAGATTCCATAAAATATAAATAGGAGAGGATACAAAGCAATCTGATTTGCAAGACTCCATCATTGTAGCTAATTTCATTAAAAATAATTTTAAACTTGTGGAAATGATTTCCTGTTTTGATCTACCTAATGGGGCTGACAAATAGCAAGCAGAAAAAAATGACAATTGATGGAATTATTGTATAAAAGGGTAGTATAAGGATTAAGTCTGAAACATTTGTCCCATAAACTTATATTGCACCATTAGAAAATTCTATTTTGAAAAAAAAAAAAAAACCCACCAACTGTTTAAAACATCCATTCAATTCCCAGGTCAAATTTCTGAAAGTTCTTAGATTCCTTTAAATTCACTGGAAAAGTTTCACATAACTGAATTATGGGTTATGGGCATCACTATTAACAGAATTACAGTGAATGAAATAAGAGAGCATTGTGACTAATTATATGTTGCTGTATTTATCCTCTTTAAACATCTTTGGTGAAATCTTGTTCTGATAAGTAAAATGACAAATGTTTCAGGATCCAAATTAACATATTTCTATTATAATTTCTATTTGGCAATTTATTCTATTCATTTTTTCACTGAAATTGTGGAAAAATTACAAGCTTACAAAAGCATGGTGAAAACTGCATTAGTTATTGCTTGAGAAATTAAATTATAGCTATAGGAAAGCTAGTATAAGATATTGAATTAGATTGATCCTGGAAACTTTTTGACTTTGATTTTGTATGCAAAATTGGATTAATAATATGACAGATGGTGTGTTACTATGGAGAATTGGCATGCTGTCAGGAAAAGTTGGATAGGGACCCCAGAGAGGAAGATTCATGGAGAATTAATTCAAATAAGAAGCTAGATAAGTTGAAGAAACATTACTGTAGTCAGGTGTCATATTTCCAACAAAAGCATATTATGTGTATAATTGTATTGCAAATACGACAAATATTATATTTAATAAAAGTATTATACCTTATAGTAATAGTAAGAATATTATTATATATTCATTAAGAATCTATTATTTGTATGAGCTGAATCCAGAATGAGCATAGTTCCTGTTCAGAACTGTTTCTGATAATCTAGTAGTTCCTTGATTTATACACAAAGCTGCATATTCACATAACTTGTTTGTAAACAGTATGATATTAACAGCATATGTCTAGCATAGACATGAAAAGGTACAAGATGAAATATATTTAATTATGGAAGAAGATAGTGACTAGAATGTGGTTTTTGTTTGCCAGGACCTTGTTTTACAATAAGCATAAGATTACATTCAACCATTCTAAATGTCTGTGAAAATTCTCAATTATCCAGGTCATGGTTATCCCAAAGGTGCTTTTTCAAAAGGTTGCTGGACTTTCTTTGTTTTTCCTTGAAGATGTTTCTTCTCCTGAAGAAGAAGTTTCTTGGATGAGAAGTGAAAGACTTCAAGGAAAAATGAAGAAAGTCCACTTGTGTTTTGAAAATGCACCTTTGAGACATTAAACCATCTGAGTATAAAAGGCTTTTATGGTGCTCCTTGCTCTGTTCATTTCCATAATCTCCAGCATCTGGCACCAGAGACAACTCTTGCACTCTTCCTAATTGTAATCTGGTTCTTCCGCTGACCTCTGATCAGAAGCAAATCCCTACTTCTTAGCTAAAGAGATACTCCTGGAGATGGGTGGCTATAGAAAGTAAATAAACAAATAAATGCAAGCAGATAACTTGTGAAACAGATTACATCAACTATATAGATCATGCATGAGGAACAATAATAATTAAAAGATAAAAAATAAACATATCAAATTAAAAATGTAAATATTTTTTTTGTGGGCATGAAAAACAATCTAAATGATTTATGTGGCCTAGAAACATAGGAAACTATTTCATATTTGGTATCCTAAAAACTGGAAAAGAAAAGACAGTAGAGCAAGATGCTGTATGTGCAAATAAGATACGCATTAGGATTTTTACTATGTGAAGTGTTTACACATGTGTTTTAAATAATAAGAAAAACTAAAAGTAAACAAATAACAAAAACTTAACAAAAGTATTTTAAGAAACAAAAGTTACATCTAGAAGTGCTGAATGAATAACTAAATAAATCTGAACAAATGTGTAACTCGTAAGAATATTTATATTATTTTTAAGAATAAGAATTTGAGAAACTAGTAATATCAATAGGGCACAACAGCTAGTGAGCAGTAGTACGTCATGATTTTTATATTATTTTAAAAATTTACAAGGAAAAAAGGAATTCCTCTTACTTTAAAATTGTTACATAAGTCCTATGCAAGCTCTGAACAAAAGTGACCTCCATATGACCATTATGGTTGCCCTCAAAAGGCCAATTGCATGTAAGACTATGACTATTCACAGTGACCAGGTGGATATGGCTGGGTGGGTGTGGCTGAATAAAGGAGCCATTGGGGGAGGGAAGGAAAGAAGGGAGGAAAGAAGAAAGTAAGGAAAGAAGGAGGAAAAGAAGAAAGGAAGGAAAGGAAGAAAAGAAGGAAGGAAGGAGGGAAAGAAGGAAGGAGCTCAGTCAGCCGGCCGAAGAGGCTATTTTATTTTACAATATAAACATGGAAAGTGCTTAAGAATACCTATATGCAAAAGCCAACTTTGCTGTTCAGACATAGGGGAAGGGAAATAAATTTGTAGCCCAATAGATCACATCTGGAGGGGACCAGCCTGGGACAGCCAGGCAGATGGAGGCGGCTGGTGAATGAAGGTTGGAGCCTGGTCTGGAAAGTGCACACCTGCCCTACTTATGCTCATTGTCAACACTTCTGCTGCAAGCTTGGTGTAGCAGTTGAATGTCTGCAGCAGGCCACCTAGGGAGGTGAGTGTTCCATGGAGGGGGAGTAGAAGCGGCTTCCCCTCCAGCTCTCATTCCATGCTCCCTCTGGCTACCCCTCATAGCTCTCCCCTGATGCCACCATCCCCAAGATTGAGGTGACAGTGGTATGCGGCTAAGATGGGAAAGGGACAAAAATCACAGCAATCTCCATTTCTCCCACTCCACTTTTCAGACCTCTGGCAGCAATGCCACCATCAGTGCCACTGGCCCTGCAGGAGCTGGGTTCAGATGCCTCCGCCTACTGCTCCTCCATCTCTTCTTCCTTTTCATACCACCCCCAGTGGCCTTGGCCCAGCCTGAGAGAGACAGTAAAAAAGCAGGCAGGCTGGATGGATGGATGGTGCTGGTCAGGGGTCAAGGCAATGCATCCACCTGCCCCATGGAGGCAACAGCAGGAGAGGTACTGGGCAGCTGGCAGGGAGAAAGAAAGTGGGGTTCCAAGCTTATTTGGGAGAGGAGTGCTGTAGAGGAAGGGGAGGGTGTAGAGGCCCAGGGGGAGCACCCAGTCAGGTTGGTGGCCAGGGCCAAGGCTGCAGGGGCCAGCCCCTTGCTGTCTCCAAGGCAGCCCCATGGGCCAGATCTAAATGCATTGCGAGCTTGAGTTTGACATGTCTGTATTACATGATCAGTTTTTACACATTTGGTTTTTTTTTTTTTTTAAAGAAATCATACTGGTTGATTTCAAACTAACTTAGCTGTCCTGTGTTTCTCTAAATTCACTGTGACACAAGTTATGTTATACCTGTGTAGGGCTAAAGTATAGTCAACTTAATTCAAATGAAATATAATAATTTTACTTTTAGGGAAGGATTATTAAATATTTGCAGTTGTATTCCTTGGACTGCCCACAATGTATGGCAAAAATTTTTGAAAGTGATGGTGCAATTGAAGTTTTGCCTTTTTTGTGTGTGGATGCAAAAACGTTTTGTCCAACTTCAATATAAAATTAAAATAATGCAAGAGCCATTTTCAGAATGTAAGGAAGAGCTAGTTTTTTGAATGAGTTTTGAATCACTTTCAAGTTCCCATATATCCAAATTTTTGCTTTGTTTATATCAGTAGTTCTCAAAGTATAGTCTGGATGTCTCTGAGGGGATCAAATAAATATTTTAAATGTCTCAGTTTTAATTTCTAATACAGTAAATATCAATAGAAGTGAGTCAGATAAACCAAAGTGCTTGTGTGAGATACTCAATCATTTTAAAAATGTAAAGGAGGTGGAGATAAAATGTTTGAAAACCATTAATTTATATTGCACATAACCCAAATGAACAACAACTATTGACACACAGGGGTGAGATTCTACCAGTTCGCACCTATTTGCTAGAACCAATTGTTAACATTCTAAGCAGTTCGGAGAACCGGTTGTTAGAAGAAATTACTGGCCTAATCCTGTAAGGAAGGTAGGAAGGAAACATTCTGGTGTTGCTTACAGAAACTGCCTCTCCATTAACCCTTATTACATACTTGGCAGGACTAGACTTCCTGTCTCAGGAACTTCTCTGGAGTTTTTTTTTCCTTCCTTTGCTGGTACTTTGCTTGTGTGGAGTGACCAAAGTTATAATGACACTGAAAAAAGTGACATGACCATTTTTCACACTTAAGACTGTTGCAGCATCCCCATAGTTGTGAGAGGCCAGGCGAGGAGATGTGTCCCTCGATGTGAGTGATATTGAGTTGGCCATGCCAGCCAATAACATGACCACCAAGCCAAGCCCACCAACTAAGCCACATCCACAGCACCGTTTGTTAAAAAATTTGAATCCCACCCCTGTTTATACACTAGTGCTATGTTGCAGAATTTCTTCTGGATCTGCATTAATGCTGCAACCTTCTACATGTTTATAAGTACCACAGAATCCATCTGGAATTAATCCCAAATAAGTGTATGAAAATTACTTTCCTTGAGTCTGCCTCCCAAAAGGTGTGTCAAAATAAAATCCAAAAGCTAGAGAAAACAGGAAAACAAGAGCATGATATTTCTCTTTTATTATCACCAAGTTTTGTAATCTAAAATTTTCAAAATCATCCATAGCTTTATCTCCCTTTCTCCCTCACACACAGATTATTGACAAAAATCCATAGGGAAAGTTCCTTTATCCCACTTGTTTTCCCAGGAGCACAAAACACAAGATGGCATTTACACTTATAAATATTAACTACAAAAAATGTGATTTACCCACTTACAGAACTATCCAAAACTTCTGAAGGCAAATTGTTCCACTAGTGAATTGTCCTCACCTTTCTCCTTAATTCCAGATTGCTTCTCTCCTTGATTAGTTTCCATCCATTGTTTCTTATCTTGCCTTCTGGTGCTTTGGAAAAGGTTGAACCTCTCTTCTTTGTGACAGCCCCTTAAATACTGAAATACTGCTATCATGTTCCTACTAGTCCTTCTTTTCTCTAGACTGGCCATATCCAATTTCTGTAGCTGTTCTTCATATGTTTTGTCTCTATGCATTTAATTATCTTAGTTACTCTTCTTTGCACTTTTGCCAAAATCTCATCTTTTTTTTTTTTTGGTAAATGTGGTGACCAAAACTGGATGCAGTATTTCAGGTGTGGTCTTACTAAAGATTTATCAATACTAATACATCACATGATTTTGATTCTATGCCTCTGTTTAAACAACCAAGGATTGTATAGGGTTTTTTGGCTGCTGCCTCACAGTGCTGGCCCATGTTTAAATGATCATCCACTATGACTCCAAGGTCCCTCTTACAGCTCCTGTTTTTGAACCAGGTTTTGCTTAATCTGTTTTTGTACCTTTGGTGTTTCCTGCCTATGTATAAAAACTTGCTTTTCTCCACATTACATTTCATGATGTTGGATGGGGCCCATTGTTCAAGTCTGTTAAGATCTTTTTGGATCCTGAACTTGTCTTCTGGAATGTTAGCTAGTCCTGCAAGCTGCAAATGTGATAAATTCCCTTTCTATTCCCTCATCTAAGCCATTTGTGAAGATATTTATGATGGGGCGGAGGATGGAAACTTGTGGTACCTTGCTGCTTCCTTCCTTCCATATAGGTGCAGTATCACCAAGGACGACTTGAATAGAATAGAATAGAATAGAATAGAATAGAATAGAATAGAATAGAATAGAATAGAATAGAATAGAATAGAATGCTTGTATTGGCCAACTGTACACACAAGGAATTTGTCTTGGTGTAAATACTCTCAGTGTACATAAAAGAAAATATACATTCATCAGGAGTCGAGAATCATAAGATACAACACTTAATGATAGTCATAGGGTACAATAAGCAATCAATCATACTAGGAAACAGTCAATATAAATTGTAAGTATACAAGCAAAAAAGTTACAGTCATGCAGACACAAGTGGGAGGGGATGGGTGATAAGGAGTGATGAGAAGATTAACAGTAATAGTAGTGCACACTTTATAAATAGTTGAACAGTGTTGAGGAAATTATTTGTTTAGCAGAGTGATGGCTTTTGTAAAAAACTGTTCTTATGTCTAATTGTTCTGCTGTGCAGTGCTCTATAACGTCATTTTCAGGGAAGGAGTTGAAACAGTTTATGTCCGGGATACGAGGGGTCTGTAAATATTTTCACAGCCCTCCTTTTGACTCATGCAGTATACAGGTCCTTGATTGAAGGCAGGTTGGTAGTAATTGTTTTTTCTGCAGTCCTAATTACTCTCAGAAGTCTGTGTCTGTCCTCTTTGTTTGCAGAACCAAACCAGACAGTTATAGAGGTGCAGATGATAGACTCAATGATTCCTCTGTAGAGGATCAGCAGCTCCTTGGGCAGTGTGAGCTTTCTGAGTTGGTGCAGAAAGAACATTCTTTGTTATGCTTTTTTTAAAAACAAACTTTATTAATTTTACAATTAAAATAAACAAACATGCTTTTTTGATGACATTTTTGATGTTAGGTGTCCATTTTAGGTCATGTGATAGAGTAGAACCTAGAAATTTGAAGGTCTCTACTGTTGATTTGGTGTTGTAAGAGGTGGATTTCTTCTAAAGTCTACCACCATTTCTACAGTTTTGAGTGTGTTCAGTTCCAGATTGTTACGGTTATACCGCGAGGCAAGTTGTATAACCTCCTATCTGTATGCGGATTCTTCGTTGTCTCGAATGAGACCAATCACTGTTGTGTCATCTACAAACTTCAGTATTTTAACAGATGAATCATTTGAGATGCAGTCATTGGTATATAGGGAGAAGAGAAGTGGGGGGGAGCTGTGCTGATTGTACAGGTATCGGATGTGATTCTGCCTAGCTTCACCTGATGCTTCCTATCTGTTAGGAAGCTTATGATCCACTTACAAGTGTGTTCAGGTACCGCTAGTTGATTTAATTTACTTAGAAGAGTGTCTGGAATGATGGTATTGAATGCTGAACTGAAGTCTACAAAGAGGTCCCTTGCATAGGTATTGGGAGATTCAAGGTGTTGCAGGATGTAATGCAGAGCCATGTTAACAGCATCATTTGTTGATCTATTTGCTTGGTATGCAAACTGCATGGGATCTAAAAGCGGATCCGTGATGGTTTTCAGGTGGGACAGCACAAGCCTTTCAAAGATTTTCATAATTACAGATGTTAGAGCAACTGGTCTGTAGTCATTCAGTTCCTTGATGGAGGACTTCTTTGGCACTGGGATGATAGTAGAGCATTTGAAGCAGGAAGGAACAAAGCACATCTCCAGTGATCTATTGAAGATTCAGGTGAAGGTGGGGGCCAATTGGTCAGCACAGACTTTTAAGCAAGAAGGAATATGATTTGTCAGCTAGTTATAAATCCATCTAGCAATGATGCTGTTTATCCCACATTTTTCTAGTTTACCAAGAAGTAGGTTGTTGTTTACTTTGTTGAATGCCTTGCTGAAGTCCAAGTATGTCCACAGCATTTAGCTGGTCTACTAATTTGGACACTGTCAAAGAATGAAGTAGGATTGGTTGGGCAATCCTGTGAGGGCTTCTAGTTATAACTTTGTATGTAGATTTTCACAGATGTGGGGGTTTTTTCCAGTATTTTCCCAGGTATTGATTTTAGGCTGATTGGTCTGTAGTCTCCTGGCTCTGTTTCCCCCTCCCCGCTTTTTAATTTGGGAACCATAACAGCTTTTTTCCAATCCGCTGCTAGATCCCTGTGCTTTTCTGAAAGATATGGTACAATTGTTCTGAGACATCTGCCATCTGGAATGAAACCATGCTGGTTTCTTGGATTTCTTTTTTTATTCCAGTGGTATTATGTTGGACTGTGGGCTTCGATGTATTGTGAAAATTTAGCCATGGTTCTAAACATGTTGCTTAATTAAACTATTTTGTTACAGCATAATATTAGACAGCAATTTCAGAATAGCACAATAACAGAGTTGGAAAGGACCTTAGAGATCTTCTAATCCAACCCCCTGCTCAAGCAGGAAACACCAGTGGTGAGATTCAAAATAATTTACTACTGGTTCTGTGGCCATGGCTTGGTGGGCGTGGCAGGGAAGGTTACTGTATAATCTCCAGTCAGAGGTGGTATTTGCCGGTTTTCCAAACTACTCAAAATTTCCACTACTGGTTCTCCAGAACTGGTCAGAACCTGCTGAATACCATCTCTGTACCATTTCAGACAATTGGACCATTTCAGCCCAATCTCTTCTTAAAACCTCCAGTGATGGAGCACCTACACTTTCTAAAGGCAAGGCAAGTCATTCCAATAAATTATTGTATAATATTGATTCCATGTTCTTAATCTCCATTTCATTTTGGTGTGCTGCAGGAACCAAGTTTTTTCAGAGCTAAAAGTTAAAAGTTTTTTTTGTATCTGCTTTCTGGGGTTTTTGCAGTCCAAATCTGGTAAACCTAATGATGTCAAAAAGCAATTCTATTTTAAGAAACATTTGAATTTTGAGGCCCAGAGCAAAGCAGGATTTAACAGGAACATTTGAAATAAAAACAAGCATTATAGACTACTTAAGTACCTTGAGATGGTATAGCAAATCAGAAAATGAAGAAAGCAATATTTTCATATATTTTTCAAAGAAAAATCCTTTTGATTACTAGATAGGAGTAAAAAGATCTGAAACATCTATCTTACCCATTCCCTTTAGAGCAGGGGTGTCAAACTCACGTTGTCATGGCAGCATCACGTGATGTATTGGGACTTTTTTCCCCTTTGCTAAAGTGGACACGGGCATGGCCAAATGTGATGCATCTGGTCTGCAGGCCAGGAGTTTGGCAGCCCTATTCTAGAGACTGTTTAGGTTTTTGCATTTTACAGGTGGTAAACCCAATTTTAGGTAAAATGTATGTCACATGCCTACCCGTTTTTTTGGTGTTTTTTTTTTTTTTTTGAGTGAAAAAAGCTATATTCTAAATCTATTGTGCAACATGGTTTTGGATATTCTAGAATAAAATTTATAAATTTTATGCTTTAAGTACTTGAGTATGATCAGAAATGTAATCTAACGCATTACAGAAGAATAATTTTGGGCAGTGGCTGTAAGGGGAGAAGGGGAAAGGTTTCCATTGCTCATCTATTATTCCTAACTTCAAACAGAAGGAATTGTATAGTTACACATTTGTCTCTTTTAACAATATATAGCCTAGTTGAATTGCTCTGAACTTTGGAGACACATAGATTAAGGTAGGCAAACTCTCACATGCCTCTTTTAAAATAAAATCCCGAAGCCTTCTCTTTGAGTTGTCAATGTTCTCATCCAGAACAGACTTACGTTAGAAATCAGATTTTTCTACAAAGTCCTTCTGCTATAAAATAGGGTGTATTAAATTTCCCAGCAGAGCCTAATTGAGCTTGCACCATATTTCTTGGAAGACATATAAAAGATCAAAAGAGTACTACATTTTTGTTCTCACTTCCAAATAAGGATTAATTCGCAATGAAAAGCAGAAACTTTCAACCTGCCCAATTTTGAGAAAACAGAATTATTTCCAGTAAATTAATCCCTGCAATATATGTACCAAGTCTCATGAACCTGAGATTTACTCTTATTGGGAAGTAAGCAAGATAATCTATAAAGAAAAGAACTATTAGATCTTTGGTATGGAAGATTACTTATCCTCTTATAATAACAAATAATTTAGGGTGTTATGTCATTTTAGGTTATTAAAATTCTGCTGAGATAGCTCCCTCCCTCTAGCTATTGGTAGGGTTTCTCCAGTTCTTAAAGTAGCAGAAAGGAGATGAAATGACAGCTCTTACAAGATTCATCATCAAACTCCTAGACTAAGTGGATACAGCAACAGCATCATATTTATTGACTTATTTTTGAATAGGTTAGTAATATTTGAGGAAGCACTGTAGAGGATTAATGAGATCAAGTATTTTAAATATTCCACTAAAGCCCAGGACAACATTTCCTAATTTTAAAAAGAAAGACTATATTTTCATTGAACAAATTATATTCCAGACATTCCTGATTATTACTTATTATTCCAAGGTATTCAGAGATCTTATTTTGAAATAGAAATCAGCCTTAGGAGTTAATAGTAATGATAGCATATACAGGTGAAACTCAAAAAATTAGAATATCATGCAAAAGTTCATTTATTTCAGTAATGCAACTTAAAAGGTGAACCTAATATATGAGATAGACTCATTACATGCACAGCAAGATAGTTCAAGCTGTGATTTGTCATAGTTGTGATGATTATGGCTTACAGCTCATGAAAACTGCAAATCCACAATCTCAGAAAATTAGAATATTGTGAAAAGGTTCAATATTCTAGGCTCAAAGTGTCCCACTCTAATCAGCTAATTAAGCCATAACACCTGTAAAGGGTTCATGAGCCTTTAAATGGTCTCTAAGTCTGGTTCTGTAGGAATCACAATCATGGGAAAGACTTGACAGTTGTGCAGAAAACCATCATTGACACCCTCCATAAGAAGGGAAAGCCTCAAAATGTAATTGCAAATGAAGTTGGATGTTCCCAAAGTGCTGTATGAAAGCACATTAATAGAAAGTTATGTGGAAGGGAAAAGTGTGGAAGAAAAAGGTGCACAAGCAGCAGGGATGATCGCAGCCTGGAGAGGATTGTCAGGAAAAGGCCATTCAAAAGTGTTGGGGACTTCCACAAGGAGTGGACTGAGGCTAGAGTCAGTGCATCAAGAGCCACCACACACAGACAGGTCCTGGACATGAGCTTCAAATGTCGTATTCCTCTTGTCAAGCTGCTCCCGAACAACAAAAAACGTCAGAAGCATCTTATCTGGGCTAAAGAAAAACAGACCTGGTCTGTTGCTCAGTGGTCCAAAGTCCTCTTTTCTGATGAGAGCAACTTTTGCATCTCATTTGGAAACCAAGGACCCAGAGTCTGGAGGCAGAATGGAGAGGCACACACTGCAAGATGCTTGAAGTCCAGTGTGAAGTTTCCACAGTCTGTGTTGGTGTGGGGAGCCATGTCATCTGCTGGTGTTGGTCCACTGTGCTTCATTAAGTCCAGGGTCAACACAGCCATCTACCAGGAGATTTTGGAGCATTTCATGCTTCCTTCTGCAGACGAGCTTTATGGGGAATGCTGACTTCATTTTCCATCAGGACTTGGCACATGCCCACACTGCCAAAAGCACCAAAACCTGGTTCAATGACCGTGGGATTACTGGCCAGCAAACTCATTTGACCTGAACCCCATAGAGAATCTATGGGGCATTGCCAAGAGAAAGATGAGAGACATGAGACCGAACAATGCAGAAGAGCTGAAGGCTGCTATTGACGCATCCTGGTCTTCCATAACACCTCAGCAGTGCCACAGGATGATAGCTTCCATGCCACACCGCATTGAGGCAGTAATTGCTGCAAAAGGGACCCAAACCAAGTACTGAATACATATGCATGCTTATACTTTTCAGAGGTCCAATATTGTTCTATGTACAATCCTTGTTTTATTGATTACATGTAATATTCTAATTTTCTGAGATTGTGGATTTGGGGTTTTCATGAGCTGTAAGCCATAATCATCACAGTTATGACAAATCACAGCTTGAACTATCTTGCTTTGCGTGTAATGAGTCTATACCATATATTAGTTTCACCTTTTAAGTTGCATTACTGAAATAAATGAACTTTTGCACAATATTCTAATTTTTCAAGTTTCACTTGTACATTTCACTTTCAGCATTGTGGATGGTTTGATCTCTGCTCATTAAAGGTTATTATGGCAAGAGTCTTAGTAAATTGCTCTATTCCCTCTTTCCCTGACTTTCTCCTTTTCTCATAATCAGAAAATATTATAATGAGTCTTTTAAAATAAACATTAATTTTCTATTCACAGATAGTATCTTTTTAAGTAAATGAAATATTGTGCTTGTTTGAAATTATACAAACCAATTATACTAATGGGATCAAAAGAGGAAGTTTTAAAAATAAAGTAAGATTCATTACATTATCTGTACTTGCAGACTTTCCCTAGATCCCATAGTTAAATTATGTAAAAAATGAAGATGATGTACCACAATCTGACAGCAGTGAAAAAAAGAAGTTTGCTATATAAAGACTCTAGACTGTGTGTGTGTGTGTCTGTGTGTGTGTGTGTGTGTGTGTGTGTGTGTGTGTGTGTTGGGGGCTGATGGTGGAGTTATAGTGCTGATTCCAACAAATTTATTCAGCTAATTTGGGATACCAGACAAATGTGCACTTTATTAGCAGAAATAGCTATAGTAGCTGAAATGATAACTGGCAGGATATTGAAATGGTACTGACTATATATCCTATGAATAGCCACTATCACAAAATCCTTAAGGCTTGTTTTTATTCCTATGCTTATAAAATGTGCCTAATTCAAGTCACTATGCAATCTTACAAACTCTGTGCCTCTATCTTTGAATCTCTCTAAATATGGATCATGGTTAGTGTCCAGCCAAGACTGAACCGGGTTGGGATTTGAACCAGGAAAAACAATGAAATTATCAACAAACAACAACAGATGAGAACCAGGAGCAATATTAAAAGCCAAAAGTTAGGATCAAAGGGAAGTTCTGAAACAAAGCTGGGAGCAAGTACAAAAAAAGGACTAAAAGATAACCACATGAACTGAAAAACTAAGGATACTGGAACCTTACAGGTTTGGAAATGAACTCTGATTAATTTTAATGAAATACTATTTGATGAGACAAATTAACTAAAATAAAATGGATAAAAGATATTATAGCCCAATTTTACAAAGATCTTTTTAGCTTATGTTTATGATTGATAAATTGTGGAAGATGTACAAATTATAGACTCTTGGCATTCCATAAAAATTGATTTGCTTGACTGATTGTATCCAGCTTTATTTTTCTCTCTTTAAGTAACAGGCTGGTCAAATTCCTATGACTGGATTCTTTTGTTCCATTTTCCAAAGGCTACAAAAATGCTTCTATGATACAGTCTTTGGAATGGCACTCTCTGTGGGACATTAAACCAATCATCTGTCCCATTTAAGATAATTCAAGCTACCACATCATTCAGAAAACAGTAGGTTTATTAACAGCATGATGACATAATTAGGTCTTGGTTCAATATCTCTCCAAGAATAGAGAATCTGTTACCCATTCAAGCATGCTGCTGCTGTATTTCAAAATCTGACTAATAAACTCTCATCTATTTGAGAACTATTTCTCAACAGGAGAAAATGTAAAGTTGTCACTCCTCTCATATATTTATAGAACTGGCATTCTGCAAAGATCTCTATTTATATCTTTAACCTTGCTTCTAGTAGCATAAGTATGCAGAGCTGGCTGCCAAAGAATATTCCCCTCCCATGCTCTGTCAGTATTTTTAAAATGCAGTTTCTGAACTGAATCAATGGCATTATAAATTGAGACTTTGTTTTCACATGCATACATACACATGTGCACATGCTCATTATGCATACTTCTAAATAATTCCCACCAGAATATCAGAATTTGTTAGCATAACCTAGCATGAAATGATTGTACAAAGCTCTATTCTTTAGGGTCTTTTGGAATTGGCACTAAGAATATTTATGTTCTCGTGAAATTGGATAGATTTGGCTACTTGAAAAAAAAAACTTCAGATTTATTACAGCAATGTTTTGAATTAAGATTTAGATAATTCCCAAGTGATAATCTTCTTATCTATTGACTGCTTTATTGCCTAAAAGTTGAGCATAAAAATATGTTTAATGGACACTCAATTTATTATGATAAAGTTAGAAAGCAGAGAAAACAAGTCTATATTCTCATGTCAGGAAGATTAGTTTGCTGAGCTAGAATTAGGTCAATGGATAGGTATCAATAAATTTAATCTGCCCCAAAATCGAATTTAAAACAAACTGAACTGTTTACCAATTTGAAAGGTCTCTGCCCCAACACATAAATACATAGAATTTATACAAATATTTTACTAAATTTTACGTACCTTCTATTTTCAAATTTTATTGAAAATTTGAAATAGGACTTAAACTAGAGTTCAAACTAACCTTTCTGGTTTGGATGAATTATAGCATGATTGCAGCAGAAAGATAACATAAAGATAAATAATAGACATAAAAGAATTTTAAATAGAAATTTTCATTATATGAAATAAATATATGGAGATGTATTAGATTCTCTGCTGAAACATCTGTAAAATCTAATATTTCTGCTATTAAGGATGCCCAGAACTAATTAACTAATACAGAGACATGTTAGAACTATTATCCCTCTTCATTTTCCAGATTTTGAGAGTAAAGGCTTGTCTCACAGATAATGCTTTCAAATCTGTAGATATTGTAGCATTTTCCATACAACTCAACTGCACAATATCATTCTAAGCAAATGGCTCACCAACTGCCAGATCTTTAAATTAATCTTGAAAATTGGGGACACCTGTTTCACTGAACGAGAATCACTTTCAAATACTGTAAACATTCCCAAACACAACCATTATCTTTAATTTCTGTCTCCATTATTTCAGTAGTATGATTTAGGCATGTCAATCAACTTTTTATCCATTTATCATTTTTATTTTATTATATAAAATACAAAGAAGAAAAGATAAAATAAGAAATTAAGGGAGGGAAAGGAAGCAGGGAAAAGGGGGTGAGAGATACAAGGGGAAACAGTAAAGGGGGCATTGACTTCCAACGCTTCTTAGCACAGTCCAAGATAAACACACTCCAACCTCAACTTTTTGCTTTTACACATTAAAATATAACTAGCCATAGGAACACAGTGGTTCAGTAGCTAAGACACTGAGCTTGTTGATCAGAAAAGTCAGCAGTTCGGCGGTTCAAATCCTTAGTGCTGTGTAACAGAGTGAGCTCCCATTACCTGTCCCAGCTTCTGCCAAGCTAGCGGTTTGAAAGCATGTAAAAATGCAAGTAGAAAAATAGGGAGCACTTTGGTGGGAAAGTAACAGCGTTCCGTTGCGCCTTCGGCATTTAGTCATGTTAGCCACATGGCCATGTAGATGTCTTCAGACACCACTGGCTGTTAGGCTTTGTAACGGAGATGAGCACCACACCCTAGAGCCAGAAACGACTAGCACGTATGTGCGAGGGGAACATTTACATTTACTTATAACACCAAATCTTTCTAATCAACAAAACCAAGGTCAAAGTTTCATTTTTTTCTTCACAAGCACAAATTCCAGACATGATATCCAAACAAGAACATATTTTCCTCTTCAAATAAAACAATCAGTTTAACCAATCCTGCTTTATCTTCCTTGCTATGGAAATAAAGTGTATTTCTATTTGCACTTGTAATCTTTATGAACTGTCACCATTTTTATTTACAAAATTTATTGTATTCTTTCAAATTCTTTGTCCCTCGAGGCCTTCAAGAGAGAGCACGTCATCCAAGGTTTTGCTCCCTGGGAAGGGCTCCACTGTGTGTGTGTGCCCAGACCAGAAGGAGAAGTGTGTGACTGGGAAGGCTTCCTGTAGTTCCTGCAGCCAAAGCCAGGATGTCTATGAACCTACAAGTATGTATGAGGTCTTCTGGCTTGAGCAGAAAGTTGAAGTAAAACACCTCCAAGGTACCTTCCAGCCTATGATTCTAAAGGCTCCAATTCAAGGGAATTTGCTTAAACTGAGTGTGTGAGAGAGGGGGGAGGAAACCTTGGGGGTGCATTTTGGGGAAGCGTCAAGAGAAACGTTAAAAGGGCAATCAGCTTGGGATTAAATTCCAAATGAAATTGGATCTACAGGGTAAGGATTCATGAAGAATCTTTAATTGCAGGTTTCTAAAAGTCTATTAAAATGAATGTCTAGAGGCAGTTCTTTAACTCATTAGTCCAGAGGGAGTAAAGAAAAAGGGTCCCAATGAGGGTCTTAGCATATTTAGCTCAGGAATAACAGAACAACAGAGTTGAAAGGGACTTTGAAGATCTTCTAGTCCAACCCCTTTTCAGGCAGGAAAATTGAGGATGCCTAAATTTGAGTGCAGGGCCTGGGAAAGGTGTCAAACTAACAGAATAAAACTTAGAAGAGATCTTGGAGGTGGACTCTATACCATGTCAGAGAAATGGCTGACCAGTCTTAAAAACCTCCAGTGATGGAACACCCAGAACTTCTGGAGACAAGCAGTTCCACTGGTTAATTGTTCTCACTGTCAGGAAGTTTCTTGTTCAGTTTCCATCCACTGCTTCTTGTTTTGTCTTCAGCTGACATTGAGTTGGCCACGTCCACCCAATCACATGAACACCCACCAATGCCTACCTAGCTGGTCATTAGGGCAGAGAACTGGTTGTTAAATTATTTGAATCCCATCACTGCTTCAAAGCACTAAACTTTTTTAAAGAAACCACTTTTTTAAAAATCAAAACTTTCTAATACATCTTTTTCTTTGACTTACCATACAAGCTTTAAACTTCAGTTTGGACCCTTCCCTCCAAACTACCCTTATAGATTTTTCTTTTTTTTTATAAACATCTTTTTTAACATATCAACTTTTTATCAGAGAGAAAAATTTCCTTGATTGTTTTAATAATAATAGAAAGAAAATTCACTTTTATTGAAAACAACAGAATGGGAGCAAAGTTTATTTACATAAAATGATTTTGACTATTCCTTCTGCTGGTATCATGCATTTTCCTAGTACTGGGATAAGATCCTGACATCTGTTGAACCTCAGTTCTCTTAACTTCTCTTGCAATTGGGGTGACTGTTTTGCTGATTCTTGCAGTTTCTCTGAATTCCCATATTCCTGTATATTCTCAGTATGTTCACTTTCAGTAAATTTCTGCAAAGATTTGCTGAAAGAGAAAAAAATCCATCCAGTGGGAATTGAATCTGTGCTTCAATTAGCATTCTAGTTTATCTAATCCATGGAAAGCTAAAGCCACAATCTGTTTTCATCATGATTATCAATTTTTCCACCATTTCCTGTCAGATATAATTTGTCAATTTCCACTTTCTTTCCCTTTAGTTGAGTTTTTTTAAATCTTGACAATTCATCTACTAGATCTGGCATCAATGCTGCCTTTTGGGGTGCTTTTGCTTTCCTTTAAAATTTAGCCATATGTTTCTGGCCTCTTTGGACTTTTGGTTAAAGCTTATTTGAATAAGTTTTTGAAATTTCAGCTGGTTTAAGTTGTTGAATGCCATTTCAATCTCCTCTGACCAATTCTTGTTCCTTCTTTTGTTCTCTCAAACAGTCTCCCAGATTCCAATGAAACTATCTGAATGGAAGGATTAAGGTTAAGATTAGGAAATAAAATAGATATGATTATATAACTTACTGTTCCTATTATGATTTTGATTCTATGCCTCTGTTTATACAACCAAGGATTGTATTAGCTTTTTTGGCTGCTGCCATATACTGCTGCCTCATATTTAAATGATTGTCCACTAGGACTCCAAGGTTCCTCTCAAAGTTACTGTTTTTGAGCCTAATCTGTATTTGTACCTTTGTTTTTCATGCCTAGTGGTAAAACCTTGCTTTTTTTTCAGATTAAATTTCATTTTATTGGAAAGGGCCAATTGTTCAAGTCTGTCAAGATCTTTTTGAATCTTCTGGGGGTGCTTGTCTTCCATTGATACCAGGGTAGTTAAAGTCTCTCATTATTACTGTGGTATGTTTCCTACATACATTTGTTAATTGTTTAGCAAAAAGTTCATCTATTTATTTTGCTTGGTTAGGTGGCCTGTAGTATACACCTATAGCAAAGTTATTTTTCCCCCTTTATATTGATCCTTATGGTTTGTAAGAGCTTTTCATCCTTGGTTTTATGGATTTTGGTGGAGATGTAGTGATCTTTTACATATAATACAACACTATCACATCTTTTGTTAGATCTGTTTCTTTTGAATAGTTTGTATCCTTCCATCAGTACATTCCAGTCATGAGTGTCATCCCACCATGTTTCACCGAGGGCAACTATATTATATCTGCCTTTATGTACTAATACTTCAGATCACTTTGTTCTCTAAACTTTGAACATTCATGTATAGACATTTGAATATGTTTCTAATATCTCCTACTTTGGAACTGGGTTTTCCATCATTTCCAAAATTGTCTACTTCATTGTGTTTTTTTTCTTTTCTTTTCTTTCTTTTCTTTCTTTTTACTCCTTAACTCCTTATATGATTGGTTATCTAGTGGTTTTTTATTGGAAATTTGTTCTAAAGGTCTTAAAGATTGCCCCTCTCAATTTTAGTTTAAAGCCCTTCTGATAAGATGAGCATGTTGTTTTCCAAATATATTCTTTCCAGTTCTTATGAGATTCATCCCATCCCTTTCCAATAGCCCTTCATGTAGGTAATGCAGACCATGTTCTAGAAAACTGAAGTTCTTTTGATGACACAGTTTTTATGCTAGTGATTTGTTTATAAAATCCCTTGCTTTCTCATTGGATGTTGGCCTTTTGTTGGAAGTATAGATGAAAATATCACTTGTGTTCCTAATTTTATAGTTTATAATCTCTTGTTATTGTTTTTAGATTCATTATTGTGTCATTGGTCTTCACATGTAGGAGGGGCAGTAATCTGTGGGGTTGATCGTTTTAGTAAGTTCTCACAGTTACATCTTTGATTTTTGCTCCAGGGAAAGGTGGGATGCATTCATTGTACTTGTACAATGACAATAAAGTTCTTCTTAACATACTATCCTAAGATTGAGTTTTCAGTCTGCAAACTTCAGTTTCTATTCCCCAAAAATTTGAATTTCCTATCACTAATATTCATCTTTTTTCCTGGGATAATATTCTTCCTGTCACAGGAATGCAGGGTTGTATATCTTTTTTTTTTAAGAAACTATTGATGATGTATCTTTTATAGGTTTCTGTACATTCTTTTCCAACGGGAGGTTATGAAAACGATTGTTCAGATCCAGAAGGGCTTCACTGAAGTGGGCTAGAGTAAATAGTAGAGGCTTTGCACTTGTTTGATGTTTTCTTCTAAAAGTGAAATGTTTTCATCACTTTTCCTCTTTAGGTTCATATATAGGATTATTTTTAATAGAAGCTGCTTCTTCCCTGTTGAGTTCAATTTGGGTATATCGGTTTTCTTCTTTTTGTTCATATATAGGTGTCATTTTTTAAGAAGTTGTTTACTCCCTGTTGTGTTTAAATTTGGTGTAGTCTTCTTCTTTCTCACTTTGTTCATTGAGTTTCTCACTTTGTTCATTGAGTTTCAAAGTGGCTAGAGTTGCTTCTATACTTTTTCCTCTAGCAATTCATATAATTTACATGTAATACATATATAGTTTGGGTCTTCTGTGAGCATAAGCTCAAACATACGACATATTTTGCAAGTCACTATAATGTCAGTCTTTATTTCCATTTTTTTTCTTAAATTTTTTTTAAAAATCTAAAAAATATTTCCCTATTGCAAAGTGTCCATTTACAATAGTTTACAAAAGTTATTGATCCTTTGTTCTCTGTCTTGAAAAATTCATCACTACTTTTTCTGTGATTTTTTTCCCCTCTTAGTTAAAAATTTAAAAAATTCTAAAGAAATAAAATAAGTAAATTGCTTTTTTAGTTGTTTAGTTCAAAAAGAAATGAAAAATAGAAAAAAATTAAAATTGGAAAAAGAATTTTATTGAAAAATTGAAAAATGAAATTAAAAATGGAAAATATTTAAAAATTGAAAACAGAATTTAAAATTAAAAAGAAGTTGAAAAGCTGAAAAAAGATTTAAAGTTAAAAAGGAATTGAAAACTTGAAAAAAGAATTTGAACATTGAAAAAAGAAATAGAAAAAGAATTTGTTTTTTTAAAAAAACGTTCAGAAATTTTTAAAAATTTAAGAATTTGCAAAAGTTCTTGACCCTTATGTAGTGTTATGCACTTCTTTTTGTTGGAAATCTCAAGCTTTTTTCTAGGAGACGCTTAGCTCTTAACCCTCTATAATCTGCTTTGAAAGTTTATCTCTTTCCTCCCTGTTCACAAGTGTTATGTACTTATCCTTTTCTTCCCTGCCTCCTTGTCGGTTGCCTGGCCATTGCCAAGGTTAATTTAGAAAAAGATACTCTACATACCAATAGCAAAGATAAAACAGTGTGCAAATAGTATCTTTAATTTCACATACTAACAAAAAAATAGCTGAAGCAATCCATAGATCTTAGCAGTTTTATCAAAAACTTTCCAGCTATCTCCTTCTTTTCTTTGTTATATATCTGATCTCAGTATACAGTCAAAGTGTTAGCCTTAAGTGTATTATTTGGCTATCTGTCTACAGTAACAAATGAGTTATTATTCTAAATGCTGCCCTTACTGGACCAATTTAATAAAGATGTTAATTTGCTGGTCTCCAAATTACACTTGTAATCATATATCATTTCTTCCAACTGTGACTTGAGACCTAAGCAGGGAACCCAACTAAGACTAATGCTTTTCTCTGGCATCTTTCCTTTAATTCCATATGGTTTTCTTCTAAAGATGCCACCAGCATAATTCCTTATCCAATTAGCTGCAGAATAATATTTACTTTATCAGTTAATTTTAGAGAGCTGTGGCAATAGCCTCTAGTTTATGGTAATGTTTTTCCCCTGAATACACTGGTTTCTTGAATAGCTCAACACGGAAAAGTATCAGAATTGTTTACCACAGTTTTATACTTATGGTTTTTTTTTTCCCCCTGGGCACGGAAACCAGTTAGCAGATGTATCTATTGATTCTGGCATTTCCACCTAATACTGCTTGTTCTTTTTGACCAGCTGTTATTTTTGTCTAA
This sequence comes from Pseudonaja textilis, assembly GCF_900518735.1. The sequence goes on along the minus strand of NW_020769343.1, from coordinate 1,389,164 downwards.
TGGGCCCTAAGTTACTTACAATTTTATGTGGGCTTGGGAATGTCATTTTTTTCTTCCTGATTTCTGAATTCAGTTAGTGGAAAAAAAAAACTAAAATGAAATTTGAGCAAATGGTCATGTTTCTTTCATTGCTATGGTACAGACAAGTTCTATTGGTCACCATATATGAATAACCCACTTCACTTTGAGTCTTTGACCCAATTAATTCAAAGTTTGACAGTTTGTATCTTGCCCAATACACATTTATCAGGACTTGTTTTTCAATTCTGTAAACAAGTAAGAACTTCATCGTCCCAATTCTTAAGCCTCCAGATTTGAATTATGAGTTTCTTTCCTGAAGGCAGTTCTTATTTATTTTTATTACAAATTAATCCATTTTTCATATTAAGCACCTCCTCCTCTTTTGATTTAACTCCTGGATACATCTTCTCTTTTCTGTCAGGTGAGACTATCCACTGAATTATTGCTACAATGTATTTCTCTCTTCATGATTTATAATTATGTCTTCTGTGCTGACCAAAAGCCAAAATTAAAGGCTCTAATATAAAGCCAGAATAAAATTAAGAAAACAGTAAAACAGTATGGTATCCTGAGAACCTGCAAGCTGCTCTTAATGTTGCTCATAGGGTAGTCCACTTGCCTTTAAAACATTCTACCTTTTATTATAAATAGTCTTTTCCTTCAAGATGTTTATTTTTCTATCCTTTCCTCAATCAGACCAAATCTCTTTTGTTAAATTTGCCTTGACTCTTTTAAAACAGTAATAAACATAAACTTTACATAGACACTGGGTGAATCTGCAACCTGTGTGAAGATTACAATAGTAGTTGGACAAAATAATAGCAATAGGTTAATCCAGACTGAACACATATTGCCAAACTAAAATTAAAAAACCTCAAAACACTTCTGTATTACACAGGTCAAACTATCAGGCAGGAAATCTATTCAGTAACAAATAGACAATGAGCCTGATTTCACTGATCTCAGTCCATTCATGATGATACTTTTTAAAGTATCTTTATGTAATACTTCATTTGGTGAAAATGATTCAGTTATAACCCATGTACTGCAAAAGAAATGTATTGCCAGACATTTTTAAATAACAGTAAGTTGAAAGTGTTAATTTTTGATGGGAATCAATAAATACAAGTTAAATTTGTACCCAATAAGACACAGCAACGGCTAAGAACTTTCTCTACTGGAGAAATAAAAACCCCCACATTCTACCATAATTAGTGACAAGAATTTGCCAAGAATTTGCCATGTCAATTCCACAATAGTATACATTCAGTATTGTTTCCATTCTAATGTGTGATTGAGATAAAAGAAAATAAGCCCAACAATATTTCTTAAAATCTGAAAAACTAAAACTCCAATCATCATCATAAGAAAGATAAAAGTTATTAAAGAAGTTGAAACAATCTGAAAGCAGCTGAATGCTGTCTTTTTTTTTAATGGTCAGTTGTGTTATGATCATACTTTTCCTGTTCCCTGATCTTCATCAGAAGATTATTGCAATTTATCAGACTAAAATTCAGAATGGAAAAGAAATAAAATGCACTTCTTTTGAACATATGCAGAATCTCACTGAATCAGGAAGAGACAGAGCAAAATGCTTAAATGTGCATCTAAAAATAGCTCAACAAACAAATTCCAGGCAAGAAAGGAGAACATGAAATAGAAAGGGTGTGACCCAATTCATCAGAGACACTCCCTTCTATTTTATTCTACATTTTCTCTGTGCCTCCAATCTCCTAATGATGCAGATACAGATACGTAAGCAATATGTAGAATTCCAAAGTAGACATCAGGAATTAAAAATCCATTTCTTTAGAATTTGAATTGGGACATCTCCAACAGGGAGTTTCAGAGGGCTAGACTTGTTTTGCATATCTCTGGGCCGTTCTAAATATGGAAGTTTCCTACACTTTGTGAACTGTAGCCTACCAAATATTATGCTGTGGTATGTTACTATTAAGTAACATGCCATCAAGTTCATTGCTTCTCTTGTTGCTATTATTTTCCTGCAAAGCAGGAAAAATACTCAGCTTCTGTGCACATTGCCCCCCCGCCAGATGTTGTGTGGCCGAGTCTTTCCCTATTTCATCCCAGATACACAAAGAGTATGAGAATGATCAAGAAAAAGAATAATTGCCTGATCTGGTACCAACTTTTGACAAGTGGCTAAACTCATATTTCTAGTCAGCTGTCAAACTTGTTTCATTCCCTAGCCCTAAGGTATGCTAAGGAAAGCAACTTTTTTGCCCATCCAAAATACTTGGCATGGCCTAAATCTATAAGGACAGAACCTTTCACTCAGCTGAGGTAGAAGAAAGATTATCTGCTGGAGATAAACCATTTATGATTTCATAACTTTTGACAACCTAAGAACTGAGGAAAGCACATTAGTTCTCCCATGAAAAACAGCCTTAAATTAAAGAAACACACTATGCAGAAAATGAGTAACTGTAATAATTGTTATATGTGATTTTATGACTAGAACCTGCCATCTTATTTCTGTCTCCAGATGCTTCTTTCATAGGAACCAACAATTAGAAAAAGGGTGTTGCAGCTCTTGACATTATCTTTAATTATGTTTCCTACAAATGTTGCATTCAGAGCTATCTGCTGCTTTGTTATCCAAGGAATATGTAGGAGTCTTCACCACCACAACATGATTTTCTTCTGGTCTTGCTTTTTTAAGGTCCAACTTACAAATCATTGGTTGCTACAGGGAACACAGTAGAGCAGATAAATCTACATTTGGTTGCCAGGTTGATGTCCTTGCTTTTCCACATTCAACTCATGTTCATCAATGCTGTGTGACCTGATGTCTTGTGAAGTTTTATTTTGGTGTTGCAATCACCACTTTGAGCTATCTGCAATCCTAGGACAATGAATTTTTCCAAGCATTCTATCTGTTCACCATCAATTTCTGATGTTTCCATTTCTTGCAGTTATCTTTTTGATGTTCAGAAAGAGACAAAAAGAGATTAAAATTTGAAGTAACATTGCACTTTGACCCTAAGAGTCAAATTTATAAGTAACAAAATTTGTTCATAAATTAATAATATTCTACATATGTAATAATAATCTTCTATGAAGGGCCATCAGCAACTGATCTTTTAAAACTGACAGTAGCACTATAACAACAAATGAAAATGTATGTTTTCTTTTAAAACAGCCATTGCTTTGACTATTTGATGTGCCTATTAAATTTATTAAAAGGCACTTTTATGAATTTCCTAAGAACCATGGGAAAATCTAGTAGTGTTGTGGATCAAAGCGTGCAAGAAGGAAAATGTAGGGTGATACTCCATGCCCTGCTCCTTTCATATATGGGTCACAGAAAGGTCTTTAAAACTTGTTTTGTCATTGTTGGAGTGTTCTAAAAGTTTAATCCATGTCATTACATCTCAGAGGTGCTAGCTAGCTAGCATTGCATTAGTATGCGTGTTGGAATACTTTATTAGAATTATTAACATCCTCATCTTAACCTTCAATTAAGTCATATTCTCACTGAAGAACTGCAGATATATATATATATTTTTCAAAGATGACAAATGACATAGTGAAACCAAAACTGGTGAGATTTTTATGTTTGTTTACTATAGACAGTGAAATTATTCACAATTCAAATTTTTATGGGTATCCTGTTTGGTCATCTTCCTAGAGTTTATACCCTCCCGACTTTCCCATTAACTGCCCTTCCTCTCCCTCTCTCCACCGTTTCTGGACTTAATATGAGAAAGTAAAAAGAAAAGAAAGGAATGGATTTATGATTATTTCCCTCACTGAGTCTCCTTTCCTTGGGTTGGCTTAAATCAGGGCCCCCCAAACTTGGCCACTTTAAGACTTACGGACTTCAACTCCCAGAATTCTCCATTTCCACCCCACTCCAGGGAAAGGATATACTGCAAAATCTCCATTCCCTCCCCACCCTACTAACTTGGTTTCTAGCTCCATTCTCCTGTGCAGGGCAACAAAAAAAGACCCAGTCAATCAGCTGGGACTCAGGAGGCAGAGAATAGATGGGGGCAGGGCCAATCAGAGGTGGTATTTGCTGGTTCTCCAAACTATTCAAACTTTCCGCTACCAGTTCTCCAGAACTGGTCAGAATCTGCTGAATACCACCTTTGGCTGTCTCCCTCCTTTCTGTAATGGATCTTAGGTGTAGATGTCATATCTATGAAATTCATTCCTTCTCTTTCAGAGAAGCCATCCATGGACTTTTTCTCCTCTGACCAGGAACCAACAACTCATATCTAACTTTATTCTCCAATTATTTTTCTCCAGCCACTTTGCTTTACATTGTCTTTTCCTGTTCTCTTCTTTCCTTCTCTCTCTCCAGTTTGAGTCAAATGGAAGCAAGATTCCCCAAAACTAAAGAAGAAACCTGGGTTTCTTTGCAGGTTTCTAGTCCACCTATGTATAAGATAGGAGCAATGGGATTGCTGCTACTCAAATCTACAACAGCCGTTGCCAGCCAGTGATCTCATTCAGCTATGATGAAGGACAGCTGCACTTCAAGGATAGGATTGCTTTTCTCCATCTTTATTGCTCTTCAATTGCTGACTCATTCCACCATATCAGACCAATAAAAACTATATGCCACACATTTGCACATCAGTAATTTCAGTGAAATTTTGTATGCCAAATAGTTCAATTAGCACAGATACACATACTAAAAGTGCTTAAATGAAGGTGAAATAGAAACTCCATAATGTATTTAAATGAGCCTTCTAGAGTGTGTATTTCTCAAATAGAATAAACATGCTTAGCCTTTGTAATAATTCTTCTGCAACCAGAATTAACTGGTAAATAAATAAACATGTTGATCTTCAATACATCCTAATTATTCCTCAAATATAACAGAGTCTGTACTTGTGAACTCTGACCCAACTCTGGTGTGATATCTGAATTTAAGGAATTGTCATTCCACATCCATTTCCTTGTAAATGGATGGCAGTTGCCTGCAGGTTGCTCAATAACTAATTTAAGCCCTAACATAATAACTTGAATGATATATCAATCACTTTCCATTTAACATTTGCTTGGCTGAATTATTAGTACTCCTTTCATCAGAAGAAGGTCTGCAAGAACTACATCATTAGTATGGTGGTTCCAAAACCACAATAACAATATAGAAATATTAACTGTATTATTGAGATATGCAATACGTGGTTTTTTCTGTATATTTATATGTGTGTGTGTGTGTGTGTGTGTTAATGTATTTCTATATTTGAGAACCAGGGAGATATATAGATAGCCCTCACTTAATGATGGTTCACATAATGATTGTTTGAAGTTATGATGGATTTCAAAAAAGCTACTTATGTATTGTCCTCAAAGTTATAACTACAAAACTCTCCTCTCCTGAAGTCATGTGATCACATTTCAGGTGCTTGGCAACCAGATTGTAATTATGACCAGTGCAGTGTACCGAGGACAAATTTCCTGACAGTTAGAACAACTAATCAGTGGAACAACTTGCCTCCAGAAGTTGTGAATGTTCCAAGACTGGAAGTTTTTAAAAAGATGTTGAATAACCATTTGTCTGAAGTGGTGTAGGGTTTCCTGCCTAGGCAGGGGTTTGGACTAGAAGACCTCAAAGATCCCTTCCAACTCTGTTATTCTATTCTATTGGTCATATCAGCACAATGTGCAACATTTTTGCCATTTTCTGGAGAAAACATCCATTGGTTATACTGAATTTCCTTAACAACTATGTGATGATACTCGAAAGATAGTCACTATGACTGAAAAGGCTTTCCTTTACAATCAAGAATCAGAAATATTAAAATAACACATTCATCCTTTACTCATTTGCTTTCATACTTGCTTAAATAATGTGCCTTCTGGGCCACAGTTAAAACAAGAATAGACTTTTATCCTTAATAATTCCATTCCACTTCAATCTTACTTGCTCAATTTGGTTTTAAAAAACAAAATTGGCTAATTTTCCACTTGAAAAATCCCTGTATTATTGATCCCAATATGTAATCATTTCAAATTGGAGAGAGTCACTAAATATAGAAATCTAATTATTCACAGTAATATTTCCAATTGTTTATTTAACTTCTTGATATTGCTTCTTGTTTCATCAATATTTGTTTAGCCAGCAATGCCTCTGCAGACAGAACATAGTTTACAATTAATAACCATTATTTATTCTGGTAGATGTGATAGTTTAATATTTATACATGGTACAGTAAGAGTAATTATGTTAAACTAGCTATTCATATTTTTAGTTTCCCAGCTTTATTGACAAGGAGATATTATGGCTTATTCTTAGTGAAGGGTTATATAATTAAAATAAAGTATAAAATATGTGGCTACAACAATTCAAGGAGGATGTACCCAAGATGTTTTGGTAAGTAAGGCAGAATAGCACTCAGAAGATTTAAATTCCCTTCCTTAAATGCTTGCATGCATATTTATATATGCATATATATATATAAATATACATACACACATATTTGGTATAGTGTTTGAGACATCAAACTAAAAACCTGAAGACCATGAGGTTTGGTATCCAACTTGTTGATCTTAGGCCAATTACTCTTTTTCTGCCCTATTAAGGACACAATGGCAAATCACTTCTAAAAAACCATGCCAAGAAAATTGCAAGGACTTCTCTTTGAATCTAATCTCTTAACTTTATGTATAACTATTGGTCAAGACATTGGCATACCTCCCCCACTTTTTCAATTTTGTTTCTCAAAAAGATAAAATGGCTGACTTGGGAACAGTCACATTGAACTAGAGGTACCTGCTGAGTATATATGTGCATTATGACATCCTATGCATGAATGAATGAAAGAAGAAGAGTTAGATCACAATAGTGCTGCACTGTTTTGTTATCTTAAATAAGGCATCAGATCTTGTATCTGATAAGAACAGATTATCAAGGTCTCATTTTTTTTCTGGCATGCCAATGTCCATGTTAACTAACTTACAAGTTTTTTTTTAAAAAAAGCAAACTTCATAAGTATCATTTACTTCTGTACAATTAACAACAAAAATTAAAACCTGAAACTATCTTCTACAATATGAACTGAAGAAATGAATATAAACTAATTGAATAATTTATTTAGCAATAGCAATAGCACTTAGACTTATATACCACTATACTGTGCTTTATAGTCCTCTCTAAGCAGTTTACAGAGTCAGCATGTTTCCCCCAACAATCTTGGTTCTCATTTTACCCACCTCAGAAGGATGGAAGGCTTAGTCAACCTTGAGTTTGGTAAGATTAGAACTGCCAAACTGCAGGCATTCAGCAGTCAGAAGAAGTAGCCTGCAGTATTGCACTCTAACCACTGCGCCACTGCGGCTCATAAATAAATAGTCAAATTTAAGTAAACATGTGTTTCAAAGTACTTGTGCCTTTTTGAAAAATATATAGGAGACTGTGATATAAAGGTTTATTAGTTTAAAAATGTTTAAGAGTGGCTAAATTAAAAATATGAAACCTAATTATTTAGTACATACCACTACTACTTTTAAAATAAATAAATGCTTTTAAATAAATAAATTCTATCCATTCTACAGTATTACATGTGATTCAGTTTCCAAAATGAATCCAGGTAGTCCTCAACTTACTATCATTCATTTAGTGACCATTCAAAGGTACAACACTGAAAAAAAAATGACTCATGACCACGTTTCACACTTTTGATTGTTGTAGCATTCCCATGTGATCAAAATTTAGTGCTTAGGAACTGGCATGTATTTATGATAATTGCACTGTCTCAGGTCATGTGTCATCATTTGTAACCTTCTGTCATGCCCTTGTTTCAGTCTGATACTGAGGGGAAGATTGAGGAGCTGACAGGGAGTGGGAGTGTGGCTCCAGTGGTTGTGGAAGAAACGGGAAGGCTGGGTATTCAGAAAAAGAACCAGGGCCACCCCCTCTTCTTCATCCTAGGACACTCAGGGAGAAACAGAGAAGGTAGCAATGTGACTTACGGAAGAGAAAAAGGCCCTGATCCCTTTCATTAGTTGCAGCTGGGAGAATGGGATATAAGAAGGGCATTTGCACCCAGCACCTTGCTAGAAGCAAAGCGTGCATTATCTTTGTCAAGGCTTATTTGGGTTTTGGCGTCCTCCCAACTGTGTGTGCTTCATTATCTTTTGGAAGTCTGCAATTTATTATCCTGGCCTGTCGTGTTAATTACTTCAGCGTGGTTTGTGTTGTTGTTTTTATTTCTACTATATCTGTACTTTGGGTTCGGACTGCATTTCTTCCTCTTTTTGAAATGTTTGATTTCCAGCCGAGGATAACTGGACATTGGGGGCCAAGTTGGAGCTTTAAAGGGAATTTATCTACTTTTGTGACTTCATTATTTTTGTGCCACACCCTGGGTCATCACACCTTCCCAGATGGCTTCTGACAAGTCAATGCAGGAAACCAGATTCACTCAATGTCCATATAATTCATTTAACAGCTACAGTGATTCACTTAAGAGCCGTGGCAGAAAGGTCATAAAATGAAGCAAAACCCACTTATCAACTGCCTTGCTTAGGAACAGAACATTTGGGCCCAATTGTGATCATAAGTCAAGGGCTATCTGTACTATCTGATTTGCTATCAGTTGGTAAAAAACAAGACAGTGAATGTCATAATAGTTCTTTGATGAAAAGTGCAACACCCCAACAATTTTGGTCTTGTAGGATTCATTAGTTAATCTTGGACAACATGGGGTGGTATCTGGAAGTTAAATAAAGTTTCAATTTTGTAATAAAAGTGTCACATACTCTTAATATTCACCTAACATGCTCCATTTTTTAGCTTTAAACTATTATCAGTAGAGTCATGATGACAGTTTTGCATTATCTATCAAGAACCAATAATGAATTCCAGTAGGATGTTTGCCACAGTTCATGACATATGACATTTATAGACTCCTGGCCTATAGGTTATTCATATTCTTTCGGAATTGGTCCTTGGAGCTGTCAAGTTGGTCACCTGGATGACTGTCCATCTGTCTAATTAAGTTCTCCTAATAGCTGGTAGGAGGTTAAATTCATGTAATGGTTTTTCTGTGGTAAAAGGTGTTCTGTTCACTTTTAAGGAGGCAATTGTCCATTTTTCCTTAAGAGATCATCACTGTACCCAATGGTTTTAAACATTTTTTTTTCCAGTCTCAAACCTTCCCTTTTTATAATGATTGTTGAGCAGGGCTTGACTTACAGATCAAGTAGGAGATCAGAGAAATGAATTATGTAAACACTTTTCAGTCAAGATCACACTAGCTGATGACCTCTTGTGAGTTGAGGACATAATAGTGTACCCATTCTACTGTCCTTGATATCTCAGAGGCTTTCTGATACCAACAAACCTGGCATCTTTCAGGGAGTTAGGAGTGGAAGGCACCATGTTATGATGGTTCTCCTACTTTCTCTGGGGACATTTCCTCTTGGAGTGAGGACCCAATTTTGAGTAGGGCATTGGCGCTTACTCTTTCCACACTCCTGTTTAAGATCTACAAGAAGCCATTGGGCAAGGTCATCTGATTGGCATAGGTTAGGGGTGTCAGGGGTGTCAAACTGGCAGCCCACAGACCAGATGCATCACATGCAGGCCACCGCAGTTCCGCAAAGGGGAAAAATTGTGATATGTCACGTGACAGCAATGTGACACAGTGAGTTTGACATGTGTGGCATAAATTATGCTAATCAAGTAATTCTGGTTTTTTGGGGTGGTTGTAGAGTATGAGGGTCTGGATGAAGAAAATAGCATTTGGCAAGATTGAATAGCTATGGTTTTATGCCTCCCCTCAGTTCTGGGGATTTTCCATCTTTCATTCTGCTTTGAATTGCATTTTCCCAGAGTTGGTTTCCAGTTTGGAGTCTTAGCTCCTGTTCAAACAGTAGGTGGCAGCTGCAGATAGGGGCTTTTACACACGTTTGTTTTATACATCCATTGGCTCATTCTTTGTCTTGAAAGTCTTAGTCATTCTAATTCATGCCATAGTTATCCCCCATTTGATTACTTTAACGTAATGTATAAGGAACTGTCCTTGAAGAGCACTCAGAGTTTCAGTTGATCCAGAATGTGCTAAGGTTTTTCTTTGGGGGGGGAGAAGGCAAGTACTTTTGGCATTTCCCATTACAAACATACAACACCAGTGCCCCACAAGCTACATTTATAAACCTGTCTACAGCCAATGTAGCTTATGGGGCACTGGTGAATCAATAAGGTCCAATATTTATCTTTAATAATAAGAGAAATGCATTTTAATTGCCATCATATGGATGCTTGAGCTGAAAATATATAATTTAACCTCTAGATATGCTTATTTCAAAAATGAATATTTTATTTAAAAAATAATGTAAATGCCATAGAACATATGGTAAATCTAGTCCTCTGGGTAATGCAGCTTAGAATTCACAAGCAACACTTGCATATAATGTGAGATAAAACAAAAGACTAAATACCAGAAAAGAGCAGAAAATATGTAATCCAAATGCATCTTTGCACTTTAATATAGTTATGATTCTTACTATCTGTTGAACAAATACAACCAGCAATACCCTCTTGTTACAGTAAAAAAAATCCCAAACCCTTCTTAAGTTGTCCTCAGTACTAAATTAGATTTTGTAAATCACTTGGTTGTCCAATAATCAAACAATTTAAATGCGTACCAGTTACCTTGATAAAGTATATAGAAGTTTCATGTTTTCTCATAAAAACACGAGAAAACTCTTGAAAGAAACCTTGAGAAAAGAAAGATTCTATGAATGCTCTGGTTGATATCATGGCGAGAATGGCTGGAAAATAGTAGAGCTCCCCTGGGCTCCATGAAATGCAGCTGGTAACTGCTTGCTGGGAGCCCTTATAGGTTAAGCTGCCCTAGAGGGGTGGTGAGGAAAGGAGAGGCGCTTTGTCAATCCTGAGGAATTCACAATTTCCTTGTTAATTCAAAGAAAGCTCTCCCAAATGGCAGCAGAGATGACAGCTATTTTGGTCAGTCTCAGGGACAACTGAGACATTAAGATCTTGTGCTGGAGCAATGAGATAACTTCCACCCTTAGAGATTTAACTCAAGTAAAAAAGTTCCAAAAAAATGATCTCCTAACGTAAAGTAAGTAGTGATTGGATTTATGGAGAAAGATTAAAGACTAAAAACTAAAGAGAAAGATTAAAGACCTAGAAGTAAAAGAAATACCTAAAGGATGATTTAAAACTGTGATCAAATTACAATGACAAAACAGAGGCCGCAACCACAAAGAATGATTCTTGCTTTGGAATCAGAAGTTTATTAATTCTAACAATTTAGCACAGAGAAAATATAAGAAATAAAGAAAGAGTATACCAATAACAGGGTATTCACATCAATAAACCATTGCAATGGGATCCAAAAGACATAGCAGGTCCAAAAAGAGTTGCTATGGCCAAAGGGCCCCACTCTGATGTTTATCCAATCTTTTATACTTTTCTTCCAATGTCCACCCATATTTCATAATTTAACTTCCCTGTTCTTTTGCTGACCATCAGGTTTCAACATTTGTCCAGGTACATCTGAAATCCTTCAATACCTGCTACACTCAGTTCCTAAATTTTCTTTAGTTGCAACCGTTGATTTCCCAACATACTTATGAAACTTCCTTCAGTTTCAAAAACATGTTCCAGTAACATTCTGACGTTCTTATAAATATTTCCTTTGTACTTTTAAAATTTTCCATACTTTGGTTCATTACTATACCTGAGGCCTCATTGATTCATATAAAACAATAGGCACTTGTTTGGTTTTCACAAAACATATAAAGCCTGGAAAAGCCGAATAACATTGTGAAAAGTGATTAATGGGAGAAATTGCTTTTCTAAACTCTATTTATAACCCCCCTGATTGGATGACAATAAGCTGTTTTTGACTGTTACACTCTGTTAAATGCTGGAATTGGGAGCAGGAAAGCCATCTACTAGAGGAAGAAGATTACCTGTAAAACTCAAAGGAAAGTGAGGAAACGAGAGAAAGTAAATAACACCTGGAAGGCTACTTGACCTTGACCTTACCTTAGTATGCAATTTGGATGCTGGGGAATATTTACTGGTTTTTTTGAAGATACATAAGTCAAATTAAATTAAACACTAATAACTTTATTGGAACTGTGCATTTGTCAACTCACCAAGCATCCCTGAACTGCTCTCGAGTTGCCAAAGGAAAGGGGATGGGAGAGGGAATTTTGCTGCTGCCTTAAGGAGCTGATATCTCAATCAAAACAAGGCACATTCCAATGAAATCTCCAAGGTGTCTCCATGGAAACCCACAGTGGCTGGAGGGAGGGACTTTTACCCTCCATTAAATTGCTTCATGGGGGAATGTGACTGATGACACATATCAGGGGAAAGGGGAAACAGGATCAGAGGCAAAGCATGAATTAACTGAGGTCAGAGTTGGCTCCACTTGGTCCATGCCAGCATGAAGCCCCTTATAAATAACTGGATATCTTTTAAAATTTGGTTTGAGACTCATGATTTAATTAGAGCATCTGTTGGAATCCTGACAGCATTGAAAAGAGGATTTGAAAGATTTGAAAAAACCTGGTGGGCTAAGCTGGGTTTAGGTTATTAACATCACATTTACATTTGGACCTTTGTATCCTTAATGGTTCCACAAAAGGTGACTACCCAGTGGAATATAATTATCAGGGAGCAGGAAGAAAATCCATAGTTGATTATTGGATAATATCATATGACCTCCAGAAGTTCTTGCAAAAGATGGAGGTAGACTCACGACTGGAAAGCAATCACAATTCAGTAATCCTTACTCTCACATTACACCAGAAATCTCTAAGGACCGGTTCAATCTACCTACCCAGGCTAGAGAGCCAAAATACCCAGGTAAAAATTAAATGGACCGAGAAAAATGCAAAGGAAGTTACTGAATGGATGTTAGTGCCAGAAACAATAGAACTTCGTACATCTCTACTAAAAAATACGTTTGAAGGATCATACTTAGAAGGGTTTGAAACTTTAATTTCAAATTTGAAATCGATTCTCACTAACAGAATACTAGCTCAATCCAAAATGCCGATTTTAAAGAATAAAAAATGGTTTGATAGAGATTGCGTGCAACTGAAAAGGACATATAACAAAGAGTATAGGAAAAGTAAAAATGCCCCTTCTGAGGATCACACTCACTACTTAAAGCAGTTGAAGGCACAATATAAGACCCTGCTAAAAGAAAAGAAAAGAAAAGTGCAGCTCTGAAGGAGTCTTGGCATAGATTAATTGCAGCAGTCAAGACAAAAAATACATCCCTTTTCTGGCACATCACTAGAGGATTGGGGAAATCCCTCCTACCCCCAACTAATCAGGTACTGATTCATGCCTGGGAAGAATATTTTAGAGAGCTATATACAGACCCTGACTATGTAACTAAGGAGAGCCAAATTAGTTTGGACCAAACTCCTTACTGGCCTCCGGTTATACCAGGAGAGATAACCCGGTGGATCAGAACCCTCAAGGCTAATAAGGCACCAGGTGCTGATAATGTCCTGCCAGAAATAATCCAAAAGAATTCCAGTTGGTGGGCTCCACTTTTAGCATTTCTGTTTACATTTATAGATAAAACGGGTCGTATGCCAAGAGATCAGGGATTAGCATTTATCATACCAATCTATAAAAAAGGTAATAGAAATGACCCAGGTAATTATAGACCTATTAGCCTTCTGAGTGTTATTAGTAAATTGTATGCCAAACACCTAAACTATAAACTTCATGATTGGCTAATTTCTGGGGGGATAATTAAAGATGAGCAAGCTGGTTTTAGAGAAGGAAGATCTACGGTGGATCATATCTTGGTACTTCACCATCTGATTCAAAAATACACGAATTTAAAAAAATCCTCTCTTTTTGTGGCCTTCCTTGATTTTAAGCAGGCCTTTGATTCAATACTCTCAGGGAGAATAAATGCCTCCTTTTCCTCATACAAAAATTCTATGATAATTCCACCTTGAAAGTGATATGTAATCCTCAAGGGACTTTAACCGGCCCAGTAAGGGTACAAAAAGGGGTATGGCAGGGTTGCATTCTATCCCCCTCCTTTTTTAACTTTTACATTAACCCTCTGATCAACCTCTTACAGAACCCTGATTTACATCCTCCAAACATAGCACAATGTAAAATCCCAATTCTCCTATATGCCGACAATGCTGCTATAATCTCATAAACTCCAATAGGACTGAAGAGAGCAATTACAGCAACACTTGAATTTTGTAAACAGAATAAGCTGGTTCTTAACTTTGATAAATCAAAAGGTTCAGTTTTTGCTAAAAGACCTAGACGATACTCCTGGAAAATAGAAGGGTATAGTTTAGAACAGGTCAGGACATTCAGTTATCTTGGGGTGGTTTTCCACTCACAAGGGACATGGAAGGCACGCCTGGATCACACAGTGCAAGCAGCCTATAGGTACTCAAATACAATTAAACACTTTTTTTACACCAGTGGAGGGCAATTAGTACCCGTGGCCTTAAAACTTTTTGAGGCCAAAACATTGACACAAATTCTATATGGGGCACAAACAGGAATCCTTGCAAAAAAGACTTGCTAGAACCTATACAAACCAAATTCCTGTGAGCCATCTTAGCAGTACCCAAAGGAACTCCAAATGCCCAGGTAAGAATTGAGACAGGCATGCCTCAAATTCAGGTAAGAGCCTGGAAGATGATGGTCATTCATTGGCTAAAAATGCATTTCTGACCCTTCTAGTATTGACTGTTAACTACCCCTCCCCCTGGAAACAGGCAATAGACCACAAGCTGGGCTCTTATGGGTTCTTACTGGTATTCTTAATTTCCGTAGGCTTTGACCAAGCAAAGCAAGTAGTAATCAATAGAATGAAGGACATGGAGTTCCAAGAAGAACTAAATAGGTTGGTTCACCACAGCAAGGACAGAATTAAACAGGGAGTGTGGGAGTCAGCATGATATCTAAATGATCTGATCTTCCCAAAACAAAGAATAACATTCTTCGGAGCCAGATTTAATATTTTCCCATCAGCATTCATTCAGGATAGGTATAAGAAAACACCAATAGCAGAACGGGTATGTATATGTGGTAAAGGAGAAGTTGAAGATTCCTCACATGTTTTATTGTACTGTGAGTTATACAGAGTATATAGGTCATTGTATATTCTACCCTCACTAGAGAGATTGCCAGGGAGGGCAGACAATTTTTATGTAGACTTTCTCCTCCAGGATTCAAACCCAGCTATTACATGTGCAGTGGCAAAATTCTGTGTTGCTGCAATGTCTACTAGAAAAAAATTGGTTACAGAATTATAGCTGTCAATTTGTGACAATTTTTGGAGATAGAAAAACTTTGGAAAATGATATTTACACACATACTTATTGGCTCTCCACTCATATAAACCAGGGAGTGCCCCTAACTGTTTGAGAACATGTATTTTCTTAACAGATGTTTTAATCCACTATTAATGTATTATAAAGTGTCAGTATTTTTTATGTATATTGTAAATAGTGATGTCTACTGCTGGTTTAAGACCGTAATAAAGTTATATTCATTCATTCATCACATGACATATCATCCTATGAAGCAAAGGAATAAAAGTGTTAGAAGGGGGAAAGGAAAAAGAAAAAAAAGATAAGTAAGACTTTAAAATTTGGACAATTGGGAAGGTGTAAACTGGAAATTATAAAGACTGAAAAGCACAAATTGATAGCACTTAAAGACTAAAAATTTAGGGGACTTGGAGGAATAATTTTGGGATTGAGCAATTTTTATTAACAATTGATTTTTTCTGGAGTTTTTAGATATTGGGATACTGGAATATTAAGGTATATTAACAAAATGGCCCAGCAGAAGACAATAAAGTTCTATGAGGAAATGTTCGAAATGGCAACAAAGAATTATAAGGAGTTGATGGGAATATTTAAAGATAAAGATGTGAAAGTAGTAGGCCCTCAACAAATGGTGGGAAAGGATGAATATAATACACAGAAGATAGATGAGAAATTAGAAGAAGTGGTAGAGGAGACTATGTAAAATAAACTACAAACAGATAAAAATAAGTTACAAGCAGATAAAAATACTGAAAAAAACAGTAACAATAAATATTAAAAAATCAAATAGATAATCCCTTAAGAATTTACAATAGAATAGGGGGGCGGGGAGAGAAAGGTAGATTTTCCAAAAATAATGAAAGGGTTATGGATGGACATACAAAAGATGCAGCAAGAGGAGGAAAAGGGTAAGGCAGAGAGAACAATTAGTCTGTGCAAAAATGCTAGAAAGACATATAGGATTCCAAGAGAGAAATATAAAAGAATCACCAAAATCAATAAATGATTACATTCTAAAAAGTCTGAGAGATGATGGATAGAGAATAATACCTTGCAATTATATTTAAAACCAGTAGAAATAAGGGGAAAGCTTAAATTGCAGGGTGCTGCAGGAGGCCATCCATCCCATCTCCTCCAGCCCATCTGGTCTGCAGAGGACAACTACAATGTTGTTATGGCTCTCCAAAGAATCTAGTTTGACTGCCTTATCATTATAGGCCCATAGATAATTTGTCTTTGGCCTATTGTAATCCTTGTCAAATTTATATTCTAAGATATTTATCTATTTTGTCCCAAAGAATATCATGACCTTTATACAAATTAAAATATTAATAAAATATTTTTGTATAACTACACTGTCAGTGTCTCCTGTTATAATATTTATTGTTGTAAATTTAATATCATTTCTTTCCCCTTTTTTCACAATTTATAAAGCAACATTTAATTACAAATTCAAAATGTCTGTGCTTTGCATAATTCAAATTTATTCCTATTTCAATAATAGAGAGATAACTTTTGCTGTAAAATCTTAATTTGTTGAGAGAGCACCAGGGAACTACCAGAAAATTGAAAAAGAACTAATGTGGTTCCCATCTTCAAAAAAGGAAAAAGAACAGACCCAACCAGCCAATACCTGGGAAGATACTGGAAAAGATAATTGAAAAATAGATCTGCAAAAATCTAGAAACAAATAAAGATATAGATAGCACGGGTTTGTTAAAAATAGGTCACCCAAGCCAATCTTATTTAGATTTCAACAAGGCATTTGACAAAGTAAGCCACAACCTACTTCTTGGTAAGTTACAAAAATGTGGGTTAAACAGCATCACCACCAGATATATTTGTAATGGGCTGATAAACCATACTCAATGAGTAGTCCTTAATAGCACTACATCTACATGGAGGGGAGGAAGTGTGGTGGTCTCTCATGGAAAAGATGAGACACAAGCGAGTGTTCTCGGGATGAGAGCCCAGAGCAAATTCCAGTGCTCCCTTTTATTGAGATTTTTAGCATAGCAAGTATAGTCACATTGTGGATTACAATAATTAGATATAGTACAGACTTGTTTACAGTTGTCTGAGCTGCTTGATTGTTTCTAGTGTTTGTTCTTAATTTCCTTACACTATCTCAGTGACCTTTAAGCAAGTATGTATGTATAAGGTCTTAGACTAATCATTACCCAATACCCAAGTCAAAGTTTATTCCCACAAGGAAGCAGTGGGATACCACAAGGTTCTGTCTTAGGCCCAGTACTTTTCAGTATCTTCATAAATTACTTAAATGGGGGAATAGAAGGGAAACTCATCAAATATGTGAAGTATTAGTATAACTTTATAAATCCTTAGTAAGACCACACCTGGAATACTGCATCAAGTTTTGGTCACTGCAAGATGTTGAGACTTTGGAAAAAGTGCGAAGAATAGCATCTAGAGAAAAAAAAGGACTAGGGGTGACATGATGGAAATATTTCAATATTTAAAGGGCTGTCACAAAAAAGAGGGGGGGGGTCAACCTGTTTTCCAAAACAATAAAAGGCAAGACAAGAAATAATGGATAGAAACTAATTAAGGAGAGAAGCAACCTGGAATTAAGGAGAAACTCCTAACAGCAAGAACAATTACCTAATGGACCAACTTGCCTTCAGAAGTTGAGGTGTTTCATCATTGGAGGTTTTAAAGAAAAGACTGGCCAGCCACCTAACTAAAATGGTCTAGAGTCTCCTGCTTGAGTAGGGAGTTGGACTGGAAGACCTCCAACGTCCCTTCCAGCTCTATTCTGATTGATAGTCCTCAGAACTTCCTTAATTCTTCTTTATTTTCATTTCATTCAATTTATTCTACATTTTCAATTGCCTCTTCCTAGGTTCAAAACCAGGGGTGGGATTCTACCAGTTCGCACCTATTCGCCCGAACTGGTTGTTAACATTCTAAGCAGTTCGGAGAACCGGTTGTTAGAAGAAATTACTGGCCTAATCCTGTAAGGGAGGCAGGAAGGAAACATTCTGGTTTTGCTTACAGAAACTGCCTCTCCGTTAACCCTTATTACATTCTTGGCAGGACTAGACTTCCTGTCTCAGGAACTTCTCTGGAGATTTTTCCCCCTTCTTTGCTGGTACTCTGCTTGTGTGGAGTGACCATTCAAAGTTACAATGGCACTGAAAAAAGTGACTTATGACCATTTTTCACACTTACAACGGTTGCAACATCTCCATAGTCATGAGAGGCCAGGCGAGGAGATGCGTACCACTATGTGAGTGATAGTGAGTTGGCCACACCCAGCCAATAACATGACCACCAAGCCATGCCCACCCAGTCACATGACCACCAAGCCACGCCCAACACCTAAGCCATGCCCACAGAAACGGTTGTTAAAAAATTTGAATCCCACCCCTGTTCAAAACTATATTGTATCTATAAAGGCTTACTTGCCTCCAAACCATTTTCAGATCATTTCTTTTGTTTCAATTATTTTTGAGAAAATATTTCTTTCTGTAACAATCCTTCATTTAAGTTTGACTAAAAGAGCTAGATTTTCTTTTATAAATCGAACTTTCAGGATTATGATCTGAAAGCATCTTGGTAAAACCTCTACTTCAGAAACTTTAGTAGCCAAGTTTTTCTGAAATCCAAATCATGCCTATTCTTTAAAAGGAACTACACATTTCTAAAAGATATTTCACTTAACTTTCTGAACTATATTCTCTTGAACTGTGATTTTTCTGTCTCCCATTAAAAATCAACTTTCATAAGGAAAGTTAATTATCTGTAAGTTTATTTAAAAAATCATTTTATCCTCAGCATCATTCTCTTTGTGAAGCCATATTCATTTTCATCATATTTATCCTTGTCCAAAAATTCATAGTTGTTCTTTACTCTCCTCTAAATATCCCCATTTATTTTTGTGATACAACTCAAAATATTCATATTTATTATATAGGATTTCTTCCTTTGAATTCCTTTGAATTTCCCTAGGTATTACCAGAACCTGAACAGAAAGCAAAAATCTTGTGTACGTAATTACATGGATATCTTATGACCAACTGGTAAAAAATAAAATCAATCTATTTTTCTATTTAGAGTGTTTGCAACTATGATGCTGTATCTCCACAAATTAAATTAATTATAATTATATAATATTAAATAATAATTAATTTATATGTATTCCATTAGTTTAAAACCTATCATTCCATGTTGTGCTATAATAGAAAAAAACTATCATTCCATGTTGTCTATTGGCTTTTTATGATATTATATCTTCTTTCAAAACAAAAGTGCTCCAGATCCTTCAGTCTTTATACACTGGAGTTAATTTTCACTCCTTAATCAGCCTAGGGAATTTATCTGTGCAAACTAAAATTGTCATGATTGAAAAAGATATTTCCACTAAACATAGCCTAAATTGCCATTGCCTTTTTTTGCACTTATATCTCTTTGCTGACTCATTTATTTGTAAGCAACTTCTGTTCTAATATCATTTCATGGATACTATTATGAAGTTAGACATAGCCACCCTGTATCTGTACATTTGATTTCTGCTTGATAGATGTGTCAATTTGCATTTGTTCCTGTTGATATTCATTCTATTATTTTTAGCTCATTTGTCTCACTCAGCAAGATTATTTTAAATTTCATTTCTGTCTTCTAAGTATTATTTATTAAGCTTGGAAAACCATTTGGAAAAACAATATTTCACAACTTATGTTAACAGAAACAGTGTAGCTCTCTTTCAATAGTTCATGTGGCAATATCTTTTATACTGCTCACCTAGCTTCTTAGGTTTTTCCTAGCTGTCCCTACATGTTGTGCATGTAAACTTTGCTTTAGTATTCTTTCAAAGGCACCAAATGCAGTTTGAGCAAGATGTCTATTTCCTTATCTCCCAGTGCTCAAAATTCTCCAAAGAGAATTTGTCTGGCAACTTCCTCACAAGCAGCAACTGCTTGGAGCACTTGTGGGTGATCTCCCATCCTCTCTTGGCCTGGAAAGGTTTGAAGAGCCAGTCTATTCAGTGACTCTTCATTCTCTGCTGTAGTGGTTGGCTCTGCTATACCTTCAGCCCAAACATGCCCCAGCCAGCTACCCAAATAAATCCTAGCTTCCTAATAAATAATTATCGGCCATTCACAAGAAACCAAGCTGCACTAAGAAACCCCAATGCACAAAACACAATGTTGCTAGCCAATCAAGAACACAGCAACTCGAAGACCATTAAAAAGCAGACCTAGACTCCCAAATCAGTAATACTGATTTGCAAACTAGGGCATTCAAAACCTTTGCTAGAATACTTGAATACAGCTCTGCTGTCTGGAATCTGCACTGTATATCAGACATAAATACAATTGAGCGAGTCCAGAAGTATTTTACAAGAGTACTACACTCCTCTGTTCGCAACAGAATACCCTACACCACTAGACTTGAGATTCTAGGCTTAGAAAACCTTGAACTACGCTGGCTAAGATTGGACTTAAGCATAGTACATAAAATCATATGTTACATCTTACCAGTTAATAAATATTTCAGTTTTAACCACAACAACACAAGAGCACACAACAGATATAAACTTAATGTAAACCATTCCAAACTTGATTGCAGGAAGTACAATTTCAGCAACAGAGTGGTCAATGTTTGGAACTCACTACCTGATTCTGTTGTCATCTGCTCAAACCCCCACTCCTTTACCCTCAAACAAACCTCTATTGACCTCACTCCATTCCTAAGAGGTCTGTAAGGGGCATGCATAAGCACACAATTGTGCCTACCATCCTTGTGCCATTGTCCCCAATTATTAGTTCCTATTTCTTATATTTAAGCTTATGTTTATTTCTATTGTATTGTAAGCTTTTGACAAAATAAATAAATAAATATTAAAAAAATGTAACCTCATTAAAAAGTTGAGATGAAGTTTAATGTGCAAAGATTTGCTGTTAACAATATTTTAGATTATAGACTAATTTCTCAATTATTTGTTGACTCAAAGGTGCTTTTTCAAAAGGCAAATGGACTTCGTATTTTCCTTGAGGAGAACATTTCACTTCTCATTGAAGAAGCTTCTTCAGTTCTGACTGAATGGTCAATTCTGAAGAAGCTTCTTGGGTGAGAAGCTAAACGTCTTCCTCAAGGGAAAAAAAAAGCACTTTTGAGACAATCATGACCCAGATGTCTTAGAATTTCCGTAGTCAGATATATGTTATAGAATCCTCTCAGGTGTCAAGATCAGACATACTCTTCAGTATAATTCCCTGGATCGTCATCATTTTGTTCTTTTTTGAAATGGTGTAGAAAGTTCAAAAATGTCCAAAAGAAATAATACAAAGATTATTACAGGGAAATTAACCTTTTTTAATCCCCAAAGAAACAAAACCTTAACAAGAATTTCAAGCTGCCTACTGAACATAAGAGGGAGTGAAAGAAAAACAGGCTTTCAAGTAAGTGCAGGCAAACTTGTGAATCATTTTTTTGGTCTGGCATAACTTGTGGTACCTTGTTAAAAATGCCCTTTTTTCCAAATATCCTTACAGATATCACAAACAAGATTTCAGTAGACCATTGGGGTTTCCGGTTTTGAGCTTCCTCAAAGACTGACTGCTGACCATGACTGTGTGCAGCTTTGGTCCGTGCTTCGGCATTGGAGAGCCCCAATGGACTAGATTTGGGGCAAAAGCTGCCTCATGGGGCAGCAGAGGAAGGGGAGGCCATCAGCCGGGTAGAGGGGAGTTGCAATTCCCTTCCCCGGCTTGGCAATTGCTCCCTCCCGAAGACGCCTGAAGTGGTGGTCTAAAATGGCCACCCTGAAGGGGAAGATTAGACAGGAATAAGTTTGTGCAGGAGAGAGAGAAAGAAGTGGACAGCAGGAGGAATGGGACTATATGATTAAATGGAAGGAACCCCTGGATTAACATTTCAAAGAATTTTCAAGAAAGGACTTAAAGTGGTGAATAGAAAGAGGAAAAAAAAGGTGTGAATTGCTTTTGACAGTGGTGGGGCTTTGAACTGAGAAAGGTAGAAGCTAGAGAAGGAATCATCTAATCAATTTGGATAAGTATATTTTGATTCTATCTGGGCACTAATAAAGCTGAAGTATAGATTGTTAAAGAGAAACTTTAATATTAATTGGATTTGACCTGTTTGGAAGATTATGGTTTAAAAAGCTCTGAATAATTGGGAAGAAAAAAAGAAAAGGGTGTGTGTGGACTTGTCAGAACAAAAGTGCCATCTGAGCTAAATCTAACTTGTTTTTCCTTCAAAAGACTCTGTTTCTTAAAACTGTAAGGATAATTGATACAATAAAACAAGAACTTTGAAAAATTGAAAAATTGAAACAAGGAAAGAAACGGGAAGATTCTTCCTTTGGATTAATTGTTGATTCTGATATGGATTTGGCATTGGATTAGCTGAGGATTAAAACTTGAGAGGAAGAAAATAAAAGCTGACTGACAGAAATTAACTTTAAAGGCATTATTTGGACTAAATTGCTAATTAGAAAGCTTTCTAAAATGGCAATATCTCCTCTGGCATTAAAAATGGAACTTAGAAACACAAAATAAATATTACAAGAACAAGGTGAAATGCTGGGTTTTGCTTCAAAATTCATTGAAAATGCAATTGCAGAGTATGAACAACAAAGGCAAAGGACAGAAGAGGAGGTGGAGCAAATCATAGAAGGGGCCATCTTTAATTACCACCGAGAACAAAGAACTCTGGAAAAAAAGAGGAAAAAAGTTGGAAATAAATATTGGAGATTTTGGAAATTGAATAAAGGGGAAATATCTGGAAAATTAAAAGGGGGGAAAAGAATCAGCAGAAATTCAAAGGGTGGAAGGGAGTTATAAATAGAGAGGGGGATAAAAACTGGAGTGAAAGAATAAAGGGGAAAACACAAGGGGAAAGAAGGGATAAGAAACAGGACTTGGGAACAAAGAAATATGGGAATTCTAAAAAAATGGGAAAAATTGTTTTATTGGACATAGAGATAATGGCTGATTGATATTTGGAGAGGGGATTCTGCAAGGTTCTGGGGGGTAACAAATAAATTTGTAGTTGTGAAATGGGGACATATAGATAAGATGGAAACTAGAACTGATATTTTTTTATAATGGAATTCAATGCTCTTTTCCTTTATGCATAGAGATAATTGTAACAAATAATGGATTAAATATATTGAAATATTTTAAATATACTGAAATAAATGAAATGATATAGGAGGAGAGCTGAAATGGAATTAACATCAGGATTAAATGAGTAGATTAATATGTCCTTTTTTAAAAAATTGTAGATAAACTGTATGAAATTAAAAAGAGGAAACCATGCAGAATCTGATTTATATATGTTATGTAGTTTAAAATGGGATTATTAATTTTAATGTTTTAGGTAATAATTAATGAATATGTAACTTAGAGGTGGCACACTTAAACTGATATTTTAGGGGAAAATCAATTTATAGAAGGAGTGTTATTAATCAGAATTTAAGAGGAATATACAAATGTGACAGTTAAAAGTACTAAAGTATAATAATTATGAAGTTAATATATATGAATTAAATAATGAGATAAGCATTTGGAATAATATAATAAAATGGAAAATGTATAAAAGCATTGTTAAGATAAGAAATTGAATACAAAAATTGAATATGTAATTATGGTCATATTTGTATGTGAAACCTGTAATCATGCTGTTCACTAAAAAGAGATGTTAAAATGGGAGAAACTGAATAAAACTTGTTTTTTTAAAAAAATATTTCACTAGACCATTGTAAGTTATTTTAGCATTTTAACACAGAGACCTCTTTGGCTTTAGAGGTCTAAACTTATTCAATGTCATTCATAGCTGGTAGAAATTTTCTGACAACATCACTTGTTCTCTCAAAACCCTTTATCTTCTTCCCCAGTATTGGATGAGACATACCCTTGTCTCAGATTAGACTGAGTCAAAATTCAATTTGATCAAATGTATCTTTTATTTCCTATCCTTTATATCTTTCTACAAAGTCAAAATACTGTATGTGTTCAGCCAAGCTGCCCTCTATGGAAGCAAATATTGGCCTTGGAATAAGCAGAATAGAAAAAATATGGATACTTTTGTACTGTTGGAGAAGATCTCTAAGAATACCATGAATAGCCAAGAAAATGAACAAGTGAAGCACAAACAACATGATGTAATTATATGTCACATAGATTATTCAACATCTAGCTCTTCTAGCTAATCATAGTCAATCAATTCATTCATCCATTGCAACCAAGAGCAAAGTTCTGGATCACAGTAGTTTTTCCATCTATGCAGCTACAAAGGTATTTTTTGCATATACTGTAAAACAGAAATAAGTCAAGGAAACAGGCATAGTATTCTGTTACCCCTGATAATCCAATTAGTTTGATAGATCACTGTGCAACATTACATTTTCTCCTTTCGTTGCTATGCCTTCCTCTCAGTGGGAAGTAACATAGAATAGTATTACTGGATTAAAGTATCATTTTAGAACAAATTTAGGTCATTACTGTGCAAGTCATAACAACTAGGTGTCACCTGTAGTTTTATTAGCAATAACAGTCAATGCTATTATGCGTTTGTTTTGTTTGTTTAATAGAGATCAAATTCACTACTCAGCATTTCTTATTGCAAGGATTGCAATTACAGAACAGCTATGAATGTCTTAATTGGGTTATTACTAAAAATACAACTTAGCAGGTACATCTTTAAAATAATTGCAGAGAAGCTTAAATAAGACTCAACAAGAACAAACTCTTAAGAATTCCACTTTCACTACCAATTTTTCAAAATTTAGTGATGAGATTATGATAAAATCTCTGTTCTGAAGAGTTTAACATTAAAATATTTTACTGAGCATATTTGAATATTTATAAGGTATATCTTTGAAGGATAAATACCTTCATTCTGGAGGGACTACCTTTTCCCAACAGTCTTTACCCATCCAATTCAATCTACAGATTGGGCGTGCTGCTGATCCCATCAATCAAAGAGTATTGGCTGGTGGGGACTAGGCTTTTTCTGCATTAACTCCTGCTCTGTGGAATAATCTCCCCTCAGAGATTAGAATAAGCCAATCCTCTTGGCCTTTTCTAAGGCTTTAAAAACTTGGTTCTGTTCCCAAGCCTGCAGTATTGAATGTGTTAAGGGTCCTGTTCCTTGGTTTTATTGTTAACTAGTTAAGTATCTCAGTTGCTGTGCATATTTATTTCAACGTTTTTATTCTTTTAAAAATGTTTTTTTAATTGTTTCTGTAGTTTTGGAATTCTAAGCCATGCAAAATAATTTATTGAGATGCACAAAGATTCAATAAATAATTAAATATAAATATAAAACAGAATATGCACTGTGCTACTTTGTTAAATAAATTCCCTTTTTCATTAATAATGTCTAGTACAACAAGAGATCCTACATAGCCCAAAAGCACATCTTTATTCTGGATTTTAAGAGGAAAAATGGGGGGGGGGGAACTATAATGAAAATCTCATTCTAATAGAATAAGAGAAAATAACATGGTCATGGAAAGTATAGTTTTGTTTCTACGATTAGGCTATCGCACAGGCCCTTTAAGATATTCTGAAGGTATATGTGCTCAATAGTCATGAATACAGTTTATTGAATACTATCACATAGTTGATGCCATTTTTCTCATACAGATGGGAAAAAATATTCAGGAACACGTAGTTGCTTGTATTGAAAAAAGAGTTATTACTATTAGCTGTCAGAAAAAAAAAAGAAATTCCAAACTGAATCATTTCATTGTTGCAACCATGGGGGGACTCCTCAGTTAATATAATCTGTGTTGTACACCCTGCTGGATGCATAGCAAGTACCAATACTATTGGAAGAATGGAGCTGAGAAAGATTTTTTTAATAATAGTTTTATATTCCATGACTTAGACTGCCATTGGCAAATGATAGGGATGATCAAATATGAGCTAAAGCGTATCTCACAGTGGCAAGGGTGGCAAAATGTGGCTGTTTTTCTGCTTTTATTGTATCCACAAATAATCGCCCAATAATCATTCAACAGAAATGAAGACTGTCTTCTGTCTGATTCAGCAGAAAGCCCACACTCAAGATCCAAACCAAGACAAAGCCATTAAGCCATAATAGGAATTGCCCAACACCCTTTCAGAACACAAGCCCCTTCATTGCATCACCCTCAGAAACTTCAACCAAACTTAGCTCAAACTCCTAGGATTTGCACATGGCCCCATGGGCGTCTGACAACAGTCAATAGAATACATGTTCTTGCACAGGGTCAGAAAGATCAAGTGCAAAGCCCAAGAGAAGGTATAAAAACCCCTCACTCTCAGCTCCACATGGTCAGCTGCACCAGACCCATATGCTTGGTGGTCCTGCTTCATTATTAAACCATCTTTCCAATCAGTCTCCATGTTTCCAATGTCTTTCTTTTGGTTTGGAGCTGAACCAGGTGGATATTTCTTCCAACACTAAGAAGTTGTTCGATTCTTCTCTGATAGAAATTTTTATTATTTAGGGAATTTATATTGTTACCTATTCGCACATGGCAACTCAAGGCAGCTTACAGAATATAAAACCCTATATAAAACCAATAAAAGAAGAATCATATAGTATAGAATCATATAGTAAATTAGTATACTAAAATCACCCCCAGTCCCTACCCCTGCACTTCAGAAATGTAGCGGTAGTAGATTTCTGCACTGGTGAAGTATTAGAAAGATATTTTCCAGTTCTTCTACCTATGATTCTATGAGACTATTAAATGTGAAGCATAGCCTAAACTGGAGCTTTGCCCCTTGCCCTGAAAATGTCCCTGCTTGTACCCATAAAAATCATTTTTTATCTATATGAAAATAAGTGATAGTAATCTCTACAACAATGGCTCACTTAGAATGACTGTTTTAGATAAAGTGCTTAAAAAGATCCATTCTTTTCATTGGCAAGTATGGAAAAGTGCCTGGAACATTAAGAGATGAAATCAGTTCATTCCAGCCTTTTCTTAATCCAGCAATAAGGGTCATTCACGCAAGTTTAGCTTTTCTGTAAACCCTTTTGATTTGGTTTTGAGGCACAGTGCTTCAGTGTTTTTCTTTTCCAAAGCTGCCTGCTAGGGGGGGAAATTACATTTCCTGAGAAGTTCCCTTTTCTCTTTCATCTGACATTTCTTTCTGTTCTCAAATTTAACATTTGCTCAGAGCTCAAATTCTTCTTATAGCATTTCATGTGGTGGGCATTTGGAAGTAGAACATGCTAGTCTGTACCACTTACAAATGTCTGATCTGATTAGTATATTATGACAGGAACTGGTAGCCATTATGTGAATGAGTCCACATTAAAACATTTGTTGTGGTTTGGCACTTTTAATTGCAAATTGTGGAGAAACAGATGTTTCCTTTATGTAAAACTCAGTGCATTCCTCTATGAATTTTTTCCAGTGTGGTGAACATTCCCACAGAATAAGTGTTCTTATAAATAATTAAAATAAAATTCAGCATTGCACAGCTATTTGATATATTCAAGTTTGCATACATTTTATTGGAATATATTTGGTTATTTTATTACACTTCAAACATTTTGAACATTAGACTTTTCCAGATGACATACTTTAGATAAGATATATCCACCTCACTCTTAATAATCAAAGCTGTTATTCTGAAACTTCATTCTAATAAGGTTGTGTTGCCATCATCAGATACTTTTTACATCTGATGAAGACAAAAAGCCAGTTCCCAGAATATCTACATATCAATCACTAGCTGTCTGCTGATCAGGAATTCTAAATGAGCAGGTTAGCATTTTGTGTTCCTGTGAGAAACCTAAGGCCAGAAACTAAGCATTGATTGACTGACCAGTCTCTAAATCAGTTATTTGGCCAAAAGGTAATTAGTGACTACCTGACCTTTGTGTGTGTGTGTGTGTGTGTGTGTGTGTGTGAGAGAGAGAGAGAGAGAGAGAGAGAGAGAGAGAGAGAGAGAGAGAGAGAGAGAGAGAGAGAGAAGGAGAGAGAGAGAAATGTAGAATCATAAATATGATCCCAATTACCTGCAAATTTCAAAACAACCTACAGGCAGTCCTTGCTTAATGACTGTTCTTACTGACATTCCAAGTTATGACAGACAGGGGTGGGATTCAAATTTTTTAACAACTGGTTCTGTGAGTGTGGCTAGGTGGGCGTGGCCATGTGACTGGGTGGGTGTGGCAACAACCCCCCCCCCATTTTGGGGGCCTTCTGTACCTCAGGGAAGCCTCCTGGAGGGTGTTTTTGATCCCAGAAGGCTTCACTGGAGCTCAGAAAGGAAAAAAATCATTTACCCTCTTTTCAGGGTCCCAAAGCCATGCAATTTTTCAGCATTTTTCCCAGTTTCTGGCACTTACTTTTGGTTTCCAACAAAAAACCAAAATATTGAAAAAGACAATTTTGCTTAGTGACCATAGTCTTTGCTTTATTGACCTTGGCATTCACTTAACAACCACCACAAAAATCAGACATGGTCACATGGTGACCTGCTTAATGATTACCATGACTCACAACAGCAATTTTGGGTGCAATTATGGCCATAAATTAAGGACTACCTATAGATAGACCAGCTTGGATTTTAACATTTGAATAGACGAGTTAATGGTAATGGTAATCTAGAAAAAAAACCATAATCTTCCAACAAGATTATTGTTCTCTGGTATGCTTGTTTAGGAGGGACGTGGTGACTCAGTGGCTAAGATGCTGAGCTTGTCGATCAGAAAGGTCATCAGTTCAGTGGTTCAACTCCCTAGCGCCGTGTAACAGAATGAGCTCCCATTATTTGTCCCAGCTTCTCTCAACCTAGCAGTTTGAAAGCATGTAAAAATGCAAGTAGAAAAATAGGGACCACTTTGGTGGGAAGGTAACACCGTTCTGTGCGTCTTCAGCATTTATTCATGTTGTCCACATGACCACGGAGATGTCTTTGGACAGTGCTGGCTCTTTGGCTTTGTAATGGGGATTAGCAGTGCCCCCTAGAGCTGGAAACGATTAGCACATATGTGCAAGGGGAACCTTTACCTTTGATGAAAATAGTCAACTAAATAGTTAAATATGTGTTTTCTAAAGAATTAAAACAAGGAAGAATTGCCAAGAAGGCTATCCCAATTATTTCCTAAAGCAAATTCCTATATTTATTTCCCTATGTAAACATTTGCCCTCAAAGCCATATTGGAAAGGAAAGACCTGAACTCGCAAATGCTGAACAAAAAAGAAAAAAAAATCTAATTGTTTTTAAATTTCAGGTGGTTATATGTCTTGTTGGAGGGCAGTCTTCATTTCAAAAGTGCCTTCTATTTGAATATTTGCCAAGAAAGGATGTACATGAAGTACCCAAAGAAAGAAATGAAAAAAATCTGACAGAATGTTTTGAGTCGGCTGTGTTTCAAAGAAAGTAAACGTGAAAACTTATTAGTGTTCCTCAATAGGAAAAAACTAGAATTCAAAATACACTCCCCAAACCTAGTCAGAGTGGTTGTCAGTGCTGAATATTTTCTGTGTGCAACCCAAAGAAAAAAAAATGCCTGATATAAAATTTAAAAATATTTTAAAAACCACTTTTTAAAAAGTCTATTGTAAACAGTGAAACAATGCGTGCTCTGTGCAGCATTATTTATTCATTACATTTAATTGCAATTCACCTCATTTGTAAAGTGATTCTGGACTTTATTATAAATTACCATAAAAGAGTCCAACAATGTCTAAACAGAAATGGACACACAGCTGAAGAACAACATAATAGGAATAATGTGTTTCTTTAACTCTTGGATTGAGGTGCTTTTCTAATGCTCATGTACACTTTGTGTATTCATGAATCTGCTTATATAATTTAATAGAGCACAGACAACAAATGTTTTACACTAGATTGTCAGCATAAATAACTCTGTAAGGTATACTTTGATGGTACATTTCTTATTCCCTTTCTGCACCTTATGTATCTACAATTCCATTTCATTAAATGAATTGATTGTGTGTATGTGTATTTGTGTGTGTGCATGTGTTTATATTCCCCAATATGTCTTAATGCTGTAGCATATAACATTGAATTAATGTTCAATATTAATGTTGAAGTTTTTTTACAGTGGAAAACTTTTATCCTATTAATATCCGATTAATTGAGAATTAAATAATGTTTTCTGTATAGCTTATTGGCTATGAGGATACCACATTTTCTTATTTCTAGCATCAGAAATAGTATTTTGGATCCTGAATAAAGTCTAATTTAATGTTTCGTGCAGTACATTTGTTCTTGGAATGTTAATATATTCACAATTTTTCATCAAGATAATGTTCCGGTAATTATATAGTTCATTGTAGTGAATTATAATTTTACAATGACATCAGAAGTTTTAGCCAGAACTATAGATTATTTAAAATTTGTAGTGTATGAACAACCAAGAATGC
The DNA here is from genome assembly GCF_900518735.1 of Pseudonaja textilis. The sequence goes on along the minus strand of NW_020769343.1, from coordinate 1,358,458 downwards.
AAACTGTATCTATAGTACATTTAGAAACTTTAACAACTATATAAATTGGAAATTGAGTGCTGATAGTGATCATGAGTTATTTACTCATGAAATCTCTTTTTTCTTTTATGTTCAATCATGTCCAAGTCCTTGAAGTTTTCTTAGCAAGATTTTTCAGAACTGGTTTTCCATTGCCTTCTTCCTAGGTCTAAGAAAAAGTGATTGGCACAAGAAAGTGAGCCGGCTTTATGGCCAAGGCAAGATGGTCTCCCAGTTTGTAACCTAATGCCTTAAACACTGTACCAAATTGACTCTCCGAAGTCCTTTTCCTGAACTAAAATAAGAACTAAGATAAGGACATCATAACATTGTATGCAGATTCTATTTTTTATTTATTGTTTATCTTTCCACAGAAAGTATTTTTCTTCTGACTTCACCTTTAATAGACAGACAGTAAACTATGGTAAAGAGATAATATTTTCTGATTGTACAAAGAAAACTGGCAAAGCAAGATTTGTAGATTTCCCAATTTCTACATTTTCCTCCGTTGGAATCCATTCAATGATATCCCTATGTAACTTTGTATTTCATTCTTTTACTTTTACAGTTTCTACTTACTCCTGGGATTTCTTCATGAAATTTATACTGAGAAAAGCAAACTGATTATAGACAGCCAAAACAACTTATCCAGATGAATGATGCCCTTGTCCATACTGTGCTTAGTGCCTATGTGTTAGGTATGGATATTTCTCCATTGGAAAGTATGCATATGATATGGGCTTACAAGGAAGCTTGACTGAAGTAATTCTAGGTCCCATAATGCTGTTTTATGTGAAATGTTTACACATAATGCATGGGCATCAGAAACGAAAAGTTACATACATAAGATATTCAGTATAGGTTTGTGTTCTTTTAACCCATCTATTCCTGTTATGTGTCAGATATTAATGAGTTAGAGGGACTTCAGGCTACTGGGATGTGATAAATAAGCTCATTCTTCATGTGAATGTCTTGTTCTGACCACACAAACATGTCTAATATATTAAATAACTAAAACCATGTATGTACCATTCACTTTGCCATTTTATTCGGTGACACCTGGATTCCTAGACCCACCAGCTGTATCATTTCATCATATTGGGGAGAGATTGGTGAGAAAATAGATATTGGGCAGAGAAAACCTAGAGAAATAGTAACAAGCATGGGGAAATAATAAATTCATTTCTTAATTAAGGCAAAGGCCAGCAGAATGAAATTGTTCTTCTACTAATAGTGCAGCCTTATCAGAATCTTCTATTCAAGTCTCCTGTACCACTGAGTTCTAGATTCTATATATACCAAAAAGTCCACTGTTCTTCTTTCAGTTTATTTGAATTACTGGGAAGAATCAGTGAATTTTTTAATGAAACAATAGCGGGGATATAAAAGTCTTTGTAAGCTCTATTTACCATTTCACTTCTCTGGGTATCCAGAACATTTTTGTACAAAGACTTTTTATATTATATGGCCGAGGAAAGAAATATGCCTGAAGAGTCAATATTCAAAGAAGGAGTCCATGTCAGCAGTCATTCTTCTTGTAAAGGACTACTAATAAAATTAAGTTTTGAGGGACATTCTAAGTGGATGTTTAATGGCATGTTAGTCCTCCTCTTTTTAAAAAATGACTTTGTTTCACTCTATCTAACTAAAAATACACTGCCAGGAATGCTAAGAGGTATGAAAGATGCTATTTCTCTTTATTACATTTCCTATCTAATACTTACACACACAAAAGAACTGTAACTGAATTTTAAGTTTGACACCATCTTGCATATCACCATAGTCTACTTGCAGGCTGTCTTTCAGCAAAACATAATGACTCTAAAAGCTATTATACCATCAGCTGTGGCAGATGGCTGTAGGCATGCAGAGCTAGGTATACTGCTGCTGTTGCCATATTTTGCAATATAATTTCTGTATGCTTCTAAAGTTTAATAAAAAAAAACAGTTAAACCAGAAAAACAAACTAGACAGATGCACACACAGATTTGCGGTGACACTTCTCTCAGAGGAAAAAGAATATAACATAGTAGAACTGCAAATGTTAATGAAAACAGGAAAAAAAATCAAGAGACTGAGAGGACAGTAGGCAATCTCAAAATCTTCATTGACCTAATACGAGCATAGTATCCATTTCCTGACCTTAAGGATGATTCACATTAGATTTCTTATCTGCTTCTAATGAAATCAACTGTAATTTATGTAACTTTCTTGGATTTTGGTTGGAAAAGACCAATATATTTATTTTTGGAAACCACTAACCCAAAATATGTGTTCTCTGTTTTTCTTTCCTTGGGACATCATAGCAGGAAAAAACTTTCAGTGGTTACTTCCATTATATTTAACTACAAAGTCATATTATAAACCAATGAGACTTCTGCCCCACTCATAGTTCAATATGAAAATCACTTAAAATCATTGTTAGGTATTTCAGTGTTAGAGATGCTTTTCCTCTCTAACACTTGGTAGCAATATTTGTTATGGTGTGGTCAAGAGAAGAAATTTGTCAAGCTCATATTGGCAGCTGCCATCTATTATGTACGTGCCCTCTACCCATTAAATTTCTAGAATTGCCCTCTATCACTATTTTTAGACTATATTTGGCTGGCCAAAGAGACTCTGGATACAAGAAGAACATATTATCGTTTGAGACATGAGAGACAGAAGGACATAGATACACACACACACACACACACACACACACACACACATATTGAAAGCACTATCAACCAAGATAATTATATTATTTGCCTACATTTATGTCATTTGTGTGATGACACCACAATGCAAATGACATACTTTCTTTTATTGTATTTTTTTTTATTTTTAACAACAAATATAAACAAACACAAAACATACAACATTAAATAAAATCTTCTTTCCATTATACAGTGTGTCAGTTGGTACATATCTCTTGAGCACAATATCAACAGTCATTCCATCTTAATTTTATATTACAGTTCATAATATATAATATTAATATCATATTATTATCAAATCATTATCAGACTATAATTGCAAGTTCACTTCATCCTTTTCAAGCAAGACTCAACTATTATAAAACCTACTTCGTAGTATCATTTCATTTCACAATAATCACATATTATGGTTCTTTCCATAGTAGTCAGTTATAACTTTCTGACCACATACTTCAGGAATAATGGAGACTGTTCTACAGTTTGTCCATTAAATTGAGACTTCTCTGTAATTAAAACTCATGACTAAACTTGCTGAGCTTATTTTTAGGAAGCTATCTATAATTGGTCTTTGAAAAAGCAGGAATTCTTTTAAGTTTAATTTGTTAAATAAGCCACAATGCCTATGTTTTGACATAGACATTAAGCCATATGCCTTCTTTTCCAAACTAATAGCTGCCTACATACAACATGTTCAACCAAAGTAAACCCTTTATTGCACAATACAGCAGGTATATGCAGCCCAAAAATCCTGTTCTACCTCATATCACATGTTCATGAAAATGTGTCCATGTGTATAGAAGGAAGAAATCTGAACAAAACAGTTTTCCAATCTGTATAGAGCAAAAAAAAAAAAAAAGATAGGGATAGGAGGCTGGGCCAGTAAAATCATATTTATCACAATACCAAAGCAATGTACAATGGGTGTAGAGCTCATTAAAGACAAAGTGAAAATATTTTTGCCTTCTAAAAACATGATAGAAAAATAATGTAGCTATCCTGTCTCTCTGAGAAGAGTGTATCAGGAGATGTTCACTTGTTTGTTTACAAAAGATATAGAGCTACCATTCAATAGATTCCTAGAGTAGCTGTGCATTCTATTAACTATAGGAAGATATATCATTCATTCGAAGGATGACTCGTTCTTGACCACAAAGCAAAGGGATTACCAAATATCAGAGAACATTAGAATAACATATTATGTTCAGTACTTAATACTGATCAAGTATCAAAGGCACTTGTGAAACTAAAACATCAGCTTTGGCAAACTTGCAGTGTTACCCCTGGAGAATACCTTCAGGAATCTGTGTTCAAATGAATTCAGCTGATTCAGGTTTTTCACAAAGTGACATGGGATTAACTTCATGTAATCTCTCTCTGCAAAACTTCTTAAGGCTTCTTCTTATTTTCTCATCTTTCTTTCTAATTTTCTCTATTGCTTAAATAGTGCCACTTGAGCTGTCATTAATGACTAGGAATGCATGTTTGCTCTTGAATTTGCATCAGGAAGAGTCTCAAATATTCTTCTCAGAATAAGAGCATAAAATAAAAGTTACTTTACAAATCACATCAAATCCTCTCTAATTTTTTAAAAATAATTTGGGACGATTAACCCACCATCATCTAACTCTCCAGGGAAAATGGCTTTTTATGTGCTTCTAATCAGAAGGGAGATGGGAGTACAGTACTGATTTCCTGCGCCATTTAATGAGTAAACTTTATTAAGGAAATTATACTTAGAGTTTATCTAAGTTTACTATGATTTACCTTACAGGCCAATAGCTTTCCACCAGAGACACAATATAAGATGATGTAGATTTATGAGATAATATTATACAATAAAAAACAAAGGACTCCTGGGTTCCATAAATAAAAGATTCGATTGTTTAAATACCTGCAGTAAAAGTGATCTTCCAGGCTACAAGTACATGGTACAATTGATAGATTTAAAAATGAAATGTGGAATAATTTTAAAATTATTTTAAAATCAGCTGGGAATTAAAAATATGTACAAAACACAAATCAAGGTAGCTCTTGATATTTAGAGAGCTGAACAATATTATAAAGCTCCAACTATGAATGTCAATGCTAGGCTATCTATCCCACCATTTGACTCTTTTTCAGGGCTTTCCATCATTGATTGATTATGTGCCACCAAATTATTTTTGACTCCTATAAATCACACAATCCACACACACAAAATATTCTATCCTTAAACTGTTATTTCATGTCTCCCAATGGTGCACCCATCATCTCTAAAACTGAGTCCATCCACTTTGTTGCTGGTTGTCCTTTTCTCTTTCTTTCTGCCATTCCCAACATTAGACCCTTTTCCAAAGAGCTGGTCCTTTGCATAATGTCTCCAAAGTAAGATAAACATATTCATTTGTTCATTGAGTGAGAACTCTGGGTTGACTTGTTCATTGATCCAGCAGTTTGTTTTCTTTATTGTCCACCGTATTTTCAGGAATCTTTTCCATCACCAAAGATGAAAAGTTTCAGTACTCTTCCTGTCCTGCCTTTTTAAAGTTCAACTTTCACTTCCATACAGTGTCACAGGGCATACCATTGTTTGTATGATTTTGAACTTTGTAGGTATAGACACAACAGTATTTGAATGTCTTTCTTTTCCAAGGCCTTCATTCTCATATTCACACCAAGTGTTAGTCTGTGGTGTATTTCTTGCACCCTTGTTCCTTTATTGATGGTTGAATATAAAAAGCAGAAACTATTCACTACTTTGAAACCTTCATTGTCAGTGCTAAGGCTAATTGTTCTACCGGTTGTCATTAATTTGATCTTCCTTATATTTAATTTTTATCCCATTTGTTTCACTGTGTTCTTTGACTTTTGTTGCTCAGACATTCTTTGAATTTTCAGTTATGAGAATAGTGTCATTAGCATAGTGCAAGTTAATCTTGTTTTTTATTCCAGTTTTAAAACTATGCTAATTTTTTTCATTTTAGATATCCTTAATACATATTTCACATATAGGTTGTGTTCTGTACAGACATTTGCATACTCGAAATCTGGCTGCCCGGATTGGCCAAAGCGCACGGCCACCGGATTGGCTGAGTGCGCGGCACTGATTGGTCATTCGGAATTGACCGCGATTGGCTGAGCCGATCGCGGGCGATTCAAACGACCCCGATTGGCCGCAGCGCTCGGCGGAAAATGCTTTTAAGCCGCGCTTCTTCCCCACTGACCCCACTTGTGTTTTTCCCGAATAAATGAGCTGAACCAAGTCACTGCCTCGCGTCCTTTGTCCGTATGAGAGATACGACACTGGCGACGAGGATGGGATCCTAAAACAAGTCCCACACCGCACGTGGCCCACGGAACCGCAACCGGCAGCATGGCCAGCGGCAACGTGCCACCCGCTCCCTTCAACCAAGCTACGGAGGACTGGGAATCATACATAGACAGATTCCTCATGTTCTTGGAGAGTAGCAACCTCAAGGACGCGAATGGGCAGAGAAAACGAGCCGTCTTCCTCACGCACTGAGGGCCCGCAGTGTTTAAAATGGCAAAAGCCCTCGCCAAACCTCTCGACGTGAAGGCCATGGACTGGGCCGATCTCGAACCGCTGCTGAGGAGCCACTACGCGCCCGCCGTGCCCACTCTCATCCGCCGGCACGAGTTCTACCGCCGCGACCAGAAACAAGGCGAGAGTGTCAGCAACTTTGTGGCTGACCTCAGGGACCTCGGGGGCCTGTGCGGGTTCACCGATCTCGATGAAGCCCTGCGGGACCGCGTCGTCCTCGGCCTCAGGGACCCCGTCCTACAGAGTCGGATCATGGCAAAGGGCGACATCTCCCTCGCCGACGCTCTTGCCGAAGCCACCACAGACGCCGTCATCACAGAACTCAGTAAGTTTTTCACAACCCACAGCCTTCCCGATGTCATCGTCTCAGACAACGGATCCCAGTTCACCACGCTGCCCTTCGAAAAATTCTTGGCGGAACGAGGGATCCGGCACGCGTTAACGGCGCCAGCGCACCCGGCGGCGAACGGAAGGGCAGAGAAAATGGTCCAATTCACGAAGAAGACCATTCAAAAGATCGAAACCGGGGACATACAAGACAAGATAAACCAGATGCTGCTGATCCAGCACATAACCCCGAACACGACAACAAACAGGAGCCCAGCGGAGCTACTGATGGGGAGGAAACTGCGATCACCGCTCGACCGCCTGCACCCCACATACAACCCAGAGAAGCCCCCTGACTCCACCAGCAAACACAGAACATTCGCACCAGGAGACAGGGTCTACGCAAAAAACCTTACCGGGGACCCCCTCTGGGTGCCGGCAACAATAACCCAAGCAACGGGCCCACACTCGTACCACCTTCAAACAACCGACGGACGAGCGTGGAAACGTCACATCGACCAACTGAGATCAAGAACAACCGCGGGAAACACAAACGACACGCAAACATCAGACACAGAGGAGAACCGGCAAGACACCAACCAAGAGGGGAGGGAAGGCCCCAAAGAACAAGAAGGACAAACCCACCCAAAAAGAAACCAGCAGTACTCACCATCTGAAGAACCGGAGAGCGACCCACTCGAAGCCTCACCTGGAAGGAGCAGCCGAGCCAGCTCAACCGGCCCGGGAAGCCCGAGCGGAAGCAGTCTAGACAGCTCAGCCAGCCCGGGAAGTCCGAGCGGGAGCAGCGAAGCCAGCGGCTCAACCAACCCGGGGAGACCAGGAGGGAGCCGCGGCGAGAGGCCTGACTCACCCTTCCAGGCGGTTCCATCAACGAGGCGGAGAGCGACAGGATTCCCAACCGAACCGGCCGACAGCCAGGAAACAACTGACCTGCGCAGGTCCAGTCGGAAAATACGGAGCCCCGCCTACTTACGGGACTACGTCACGTAGGACCAAACCAAGAGGGGAGGGGTGTTCTGTACAGACATTTGCATACTCGAAATCCGGCAGCCCGGATTGGCCAAAGCGCACGGCCACCGGATTGGCTGAGTGCGCGGCACTGATTGGTCATTCGGAATCGACCGCGATTGGCTGAGCCGATCGCGGGCGATTCAAACGACCCCGATTGGCCGCAGCGCTCGGCGGAAAATGCTTTTAAGCCGCGCTTCTTCCCCACTGACCCCACTTGTGTTTTTCCCGAATAAATGAGCTGAACCAAGTCACTGCCTTGCGTCCTTTGTCCGTATGAGAGATACGACAGGTTGAATAAATAATGGGAGAGTAAGCAGCCTTGTCTTACTCCTTTGCCAACTTGGAGACAGTTTGTTTCATCATATTCTGCCTGGCCTGTGGCTTCCTGGCTTGCAGATAAATTTCTCATGATGACAATGAGATGTTCTGGGATTGCCATTTTTTTAGCACATTACACAGCTTGACATGAACAACACAATGTAATGTTTTTCTATAATCGAAGAAGCATATACTAAGTTTTTTATTATTATTATTCAGCTTTTTCAATTATCCGGTATACATCTGCAATAATGTCTCATTTCCTCGGCCTTTTCTAAAGCCAGTTTGAACATCTGGCATTTCTTTTTCCATGTAGGGCCCTAACTGTGTTGGATAATTTCAAGCATTATTTTGCCAGCATGTGAAATTATTTTGCAATATTTTGCACACTCTGTTAAGTCTTCTTGTTTTGGTTCTGGAATGTACCTCTTCCAACAATTGGCCGCTATGTCATTCTTCAGATTTGCCAGCATAAAACCTTGATTAATTCTTCTGTTGCTTGTCATATTTCAGTGGATATTGCATCAGTTTCTATAGCTTCATGATTTGATAATACTCAGAGCACCAATCTAACTTCATTTTCTACTACTAAAAATTATTATATGTTAGAAATATTTTAAGGTATCTTGAATGTTGACATCTTACTGTATGTCCATCTCTGCTAGAAGCTGTACTCTATTCTTTCAGTATACTCCTATCATCTTCCATTGACCTCTTTTGAATCAATTATTATCTGTCCATTGATGTACTTTAGCATACTTTCAATTTACATAGAAGAAGCTAAAGTGGCAACCTTATATCAAGTTAGCCATCATATTTGCAAACTGTCAACTCATAAAGTATGCCTGTTTCTGAGTTGCCATAACCAGGGGGAGGGAGAAACCAAAAGTACATTCCACACTTATCTTACAAATATTGTAGCTAGGCTACTGGATCTTCTGCCTGCAAAAATCCTTCTTTGGAGAGTGTAATTGATGACATCTAGCCCGTGAATGTGCTTCGTTGGAGAATCTGATGTATGACACACCAAGGGGAAGGAGGGGAAACAGGGTCGCAAGTGACATGAATTATGTGTGTCAGAGTTGGCTTCAACTGGGACAATGCCGACATGTTGCCCCTAATAAATCTTTTGGATTCTTTTGAAGCTTGGCTTGAGGCTCATGATTTAATTGGGGCAATCGTCAGAACCCTGACAGCAAGCACTTATTAAGGTTACAAAGTGGTTCATAGCCAATCTCAATTGAAGCACTGTTTGCATAGCCTTAATCTGGTACTACCGCAACAGGAGATAGGATGCCATTTATCTTGGGAAATAAAAGAAAAGTAAATATGTGAAATTTTAATACAGGCAGGTCACATTCAGGATGATAATTGGGCATTGAGTCATCAATGTAATAAAGTTAATGTTTCTAATTCAAGATGATTCTTGGATAAAAGAAGCATAGCTGCTTCCAACAATTGATATAAAGGAAAAGTGCTTAGATTCTAATGTCACAGCTCACCTCACAGAAAGGAGGAATGCCCATTATCTTTAAAAGGTATCCTGTATTTGTATTTTATAGAATACAGAATAATAGAGTTGGAAGGGAACTTGTAGGTCTTCTACTTAACCCTTGCTCAAGCAGGAGACTTTATACCATTTCAGACATCTAGTCTCTTTTTAAAAGCCTCCAGTGATAAAACACCCACAACTTCTGAAAGCAAGCCTTTCCACCAGTTAATTGTTGTCACTGTAAGGAAATTTCTCATTAATTCCAAATTGCTTCTCTCCTTTATTAGTTTCTATCTATTGTTTCTTGTCTTGCCTTCAAGTGTTTTGGAAAATAGGTTGAACTCCCTCCACTTTATGGCAGCCCCTCAAATATTGGAACACTGCTATCCTTAGTCCTTCTTTTCACTAGACTAGACATAGCCAAATCCTGTAACTGTTCTTCATATGTTCTAGTCTCTAGACCTTTAAATATCTTAATTACTCTTCTCTGCAGTTTTTTCAAAGTTTCAACATCTTTTTTAATAATGTGATGACCAAAATTGTATGTAGTATTCCAGATGTAGTCTTACTAAGGTTTTATTTATCTTATTGCGCTTATATGTTACACAAACCCAAACCATCTCTTCTGGCATATATTTCAGTTATTGTTACAGTGAATTAAAACTTATAGCATACTGTACATTAAAATAGCAGAACCATAATTCATGAAAAATACAAAAGAACATACTGTACATAGAAACACGAAGCTAGACTAAAAACAAGTATTTTCATCCAGCTACCTTAAATAAATGCAATGATAAATTTTCTCAGTCATGCAAAATTTCAGGCTAGTTTTTCACCTTTCACATAAGGATTCATTTTCTATTCATTGTAAAACACAGCTCTAAAATGTTATATACATTTCCTTAACAGGTATCAATACTCCCCCTTTTTCTCTCTCTTGATATTTTGACTTTGTTGTCAAATGTAAGATTTATGGTCTATCATGGTCTTTTCTTAGAATGTAAAACATAAAAGTTTCTTTCTCCTTTTTTGGCCAATAAAAAAAAAAATCCTCATCTAACATAATTCTATTTTTCCCACTCCTCAGATATTAAATTTAAAAACCCTGTGCATTGAAATAAGCCACTCCTTAGAGTTTAGGAATGAAAGCTAAAAAACTATAAATCATCATTTTTAAAAATCTTTCTTTTTGCCAAGGGTTTCCTCAATGATGACTTTTTACATTTCTCCCAGAAATTCAAGCACTTTTTGTGCAAGAATGATTCATTAACTTCATTTACATTCCATGATGAATTTTAACATTGTCTTAAAGTTTTATACCGTAACTATTCTGTAAGGATAGCTTCCTCGTTGTTTCTTTCCTTTCTTGTACATATAATTTTCATTTCTTCAATTAATGCCCACATCACTCTTTTTCTTATGAAAAAGAAATTACCCATTTATTGGGTTCACATATTTTTTTGCTTCACATGATATGTGTAGCCAGTCATTATGACAAAATAGGATAGGGTATGTTAGAATAGGGTAGGGTAAGGTAGGACAGAACAGAACAGAACAGAATTCGTTGTTGGCCAAGTGTGATTGGACACATGAGGACTTTGTCTAGGTGTATAAGCTCTCAGTGTACATACAAACAACAAGTAATAAGTCATGATCATAAACATAAAATACTATCATCATAAATCCAGATACAACACTCAGTGATATAAACAGAATGCTAAATAAACAATCAACATAAATCATAATAGGATACTAAATAAAACCAATCAATATAAATCACAAGTTACAAATAGCAAAGTTATAGTCATAAGAAGCTAAGGAAATAGGTAATAGGAAAGATGAAAAAGATAATAGTAATATAGCTCTTCTAGGTGGTTTTACATCCTTGGGCATAAGACAGTATTGTGGGAATTAGTTGTTTACCAGGGTGATGGTGGTGGTGGGGAAACTACCCTTGTGTCTAATTGTTTTGGGATGCAATGCCCTATAATATCATTTTGAGGGAAGAAGTTCAAACAGTTTATGTCCAGGATGTGAAGAGTCTATTGATATTTTCACAGCCGTCTTTCTGACTTGTACAGTATACATGTTCTTAATGGAAGACAGCCTGGTTGCAAATGTTTTTCTGCAGTCCTAACTATCTATTGAAGCCTGTGCCTGTCTTGTTTAGCTGTCGTGCCAAACCAGACAGTTATAGATGTGCAAATGACTTTGTAGAACTGTATCAGTAGCTCCTTGGACAGTCTGAACTTTCTGAGTTGGTGCAGGAAGAACATTTTGTTGTGCTTTTTTAAAGATGTTTCTGATGTTAAGTGTTCATTTTAAGTCCTGAGATTTTATAGAACCTAGAAGCTCGAATGTCTCAACTGTTGAAAATGTGTTGCCAATGGGTAGAATAGAAGAGCTTCTCTTAAAATCTACTATCATCTCTACAATTTTGAGTGTGCTCAGTTCAAGATTGTTCTGGCTGCCCCGTGGGGCCAGTTGTTCAACTTCCTATCTCTATGCAGATTTGTTGTCATCTCAAATAAGGCCAATCACTGTTTTGTCATCTGCAAACTTCAGTACTTTAACAGAGGCATCCTTTGAGAGGCAGATGTTGGTACAGAGAGAAAAGAGTAATGGAGAGAACACATAGCCCTGCAAGGCACCTTTGCTAATTGTACAGGTATCTGATGTGATTTTTCCTAACATCACCTGCTGCTTCCTAAGTGTTAGAAAGCTTATGATCCACTTACAAGTGTGGCTAGGCACAGTTAGCTGAATCAGTTTACTGAGAAGAATATCTGGAATGATGGCATTGATTGCTGAGCTGAAATCTACAAGAAGGACTCCTGCATAGGTCCTTGGAGATTCAAGATGTTATAAGATGTAGTGCAGTGCCATATTAACAGCATTGTCTGCCAATTTAATTGCTCAGTAGGCAAATTGCATTGGGTATACAATGGATTTGTGATGGTTTTCAGGTGGGCAAGCAGTAACTTTCAAAGGTATTCATAATTATGGATGTCAGGTTAACTGATCTGTAGTTGTTCAGTTCTTGATGGAGAGTTTCTTAGGCACTGGAATGATAGTAGAGCATTTGAAGCAAGAAGGAACATGACACATCTCTAGTGATTTATTAAAGATGCAAGTGGATATAAGACCCAATTTGATATCCAATTTGATATAAGACTCAATGTGATATCCGGGGTGTTGTGTTCCAAAACTTTATCACTCACCCCAGATATCACAGTTGTTGTTGTTGTTATTGTTATTGTTGCTATTATTATTATTATTATTATTATTATTATTATTATTATCATCATCATCATCATCTTTATCTAAGTAATCCCAAGTGAGTGAGAGTTCATTCTTGCCATCAACCACAATCAATTATATATGAAGTGATTATTGTATTATATTATTTATATATTTATTTGATTTTTTAAAAAATCAACATCTATTCCAGAAAACTATGAATGGTTCACAAAATTCCCCAAACAGTAAAAACAATACAAATATAAAATATCAAAGAACCCCAGATTAAAACAACAAGAAACTACAACAGGGCCACCACCAGCATATTAACTCCAATTCTGAGAGAGTAGCCAGGTCTTCAGGCTGTTTGGAACCCCAAATATGTCCATATCTTTGGGGGGAGAGGTCAGGGGAAGATTGCACAGGGTGGGAACCTCAGCAGGGAATGCATTTAAGCTTGGTCCATAATATTAAGCATCTGGAACATAACCATTCTGCCAGAATGATCAAGCAAGCAGAAACAATTGGAGATAGGCAGTTCCATAGATATCCAGACTGTATGTCATGGAGGTCTCTAAAGATGATATCCAGCACCTTGAATTGCACTCAGAAGCTGACTTGCAATGAATACAGTTTGTGTGTTCGAGTATGGCTTACAGTGACGCACAGGACATTGGAAAGCCTATGTTACTGCTTGCACCACTGCTTTTTCAGCCAGCACTAGCTTCCAAATGTTCAAGGACAATTCCATGTAGAGTACACAGCAATCCAGTTATGAGGTGAATAATTTATGCCAGAGTCTCTGCAGTTCGATTGTCTGAAGACCCTCCCAATCAAGGAAAAGAAACTGGCATATGTACCTGTAAAGAGACCTTACTGACAATAGTAGCCACCTGTTCTGCATAAAGTAGCCATGATTTCAGGAGGAACTCAAATTGATCACCAGAGGAAATGATACTCCATCCAAGACTAACAACCTACATATAGCTTGTGAACACATTGACAACTTCACTTGCAAGGTCACCTGTTACCTGCACAGTGATATTAAAAAGGTATGTTAGTATTCATTCTAGCATTGTATAGGTATTTCTTTAACAAAAACCATAGATTGTTCCAGAGAAATAAACTTTAGCCCTATCACCTCAAGACAAAACTTCTTTTCCTGGATGGAAAAGAATCTGTATTATTGGTGGAAAATACATAAACTTACTGAATACAATTACAAACTACCATCAGATTAGAAAACCTACACAATCAGAATGTGCAGATTCATAAATCTATTTCTATTACTTTTTATGGGACAGATTATACAACCAAATTTCCATCAGTTAAAAAAAAAAAAGCAAAATGGTTGCAAACAGGTTAAAAAAACATTGAAAAATTATTTGGACAAGATTCTAAACCAACTGTTATAGTTTTCACATTGTTTAAGAATAAAGTCTATATTAATTGACAATATTTTAAATGAAAGGATCACTTTTTTCTGTAAAAGAAATGTTCTGGATGTATTTCTTGACATCTCAACAAACTGTGACAGCTGTTCAGATCAGCATGGTGCTACCATATTGTAAAATGTTGATTCAGATGGTGGTCTTGATTGATAACATCTAAGTGCTACAATCCCTATGCAGCCATCTTTTTTCCTACTTCTGGGCAAGTAGAAGAATAAATTAATGATGCTTTTGGGAAACCATTGTAACTTCAGCACTGACATCCTATTTATCCCCTGCTGAGAAAAAAGGAATTTCCCTGTATTTTGTGTATTGAAATGATGAATTATAACTGTTAAGCAAAAATGTAATGCATATGTTCCAGCTACCTAGCAGACAAATTACCATTATGCTATGTGAGTAATACTTTATAAACCCATTTGTCACACAGGATAGGTGTCATATACAATCTGATTCACTGTGTTTAATATATTAAGTAGAACTGATTCTCTTTTTCCCTTATCCCAGCAGATAAGGGTTCATTGAAAAGCATTTTCTCTCTACCAAAAGTAGTTAATCTCTCTGGATGTTTGCAGAAGAAAATGTTGGGCTATACTTCATTTTTAATTGACATTAGGGAATCTGGGATTTCTAGATTTTGAAAATGCACTATTATTTTTAGCAAAATGAATGAAGTTTTATATAGTTAAGATAGATATAATATGCTAGATTTATGTATGTCCAAGTTTCTCATTCTAGGAGATGCTGAGATGCCATATTTTGGGAGTCATTGAGTTTCAAATATAGCTTCAAAGCTTAAAATATTCTATCTCATGAAGATGTGTACAACTTCTAACTTCTTTGCACTTTGTCATAATTCTTGTTTGTCATAGATAGACAGACAGACAGACAGACAGATCTAGATAAAGATAGAGATATATATTGATATGTATTGATGTATATGTATATATTGATATTGATATATATTGATATTGTTTTCTTACATTTTCATGGGTATTTATATGTATGGTATTCAGCTTTGTTCAGGTATTTTCCCACGTCATTATAGTTGTGCTGTTAAAATTGTAGCAACGTTTCGGCAGAATCTTATCTGCCATCATCAGGCTTCTCTATAGTGTTCATCTGTTGATATTGATATTGATATATATAAATATATGTGTGTGTGTGTGTGTGTGTGTGTGTGTGTGTGTGTGTGTTAGTGTGTATCTTTGGTTGTTCGGGTTTTCTCCCGCGTAAGATTCAAAG
>NW_020769343.1:1325435-1338350 GCF_900518735.1 Pseudonaja textilis | reverse complement strand
TATGTTCCCTTGTAATTTACCAGTACATTTTGGTTTTCCTTCTTCAGAATTAGCACTGTAATACATTGGGGAAAAGTAATTTTTAGGGTGGAGATCTGGTCCAATGGATCCTGTACCTAAAGGCTCAACAAAATGTGAGAGCTTCCTGATAGTCTTGACCATGTTTCATCCACAAAACCTTTAATAGAAGCCAAAGAGGTTTCAATGTGGAAAAGGGCCTCAGTCTAAACTAGACCTCATTCAATCTGATGCATCAGGTCTCTCTCTTTCTCTCTCTCTCTTCCCCTCCCTCCTTCCCTCCCTCCCTCTCAGACTGGCTTTGCTCTACTTTCCAGATGTGCCTGTGGCGCCGGCGCTTTGAACATGGATGGATGGATGGATGGAGAGAGAGAGAAAGAGAGACAGACAGACAGGCAGGCAGGCAGGCATGTAGGTAGGCAGGAAGGCAAACAGACAGACCTTTTGGGTGGATGGATAGATGGCTGGCTGGATGGACAGACAGACAGAATGCGACAGCAGTGGCACTTTGGGAAAGCGGTGGCAGGGGCTTTCGTCAATGTGCTGCCGCATTCAAGGCACCGGTTCTGAAGCATTACTCCAGTCAATGGGTGAGCTTGCAAGGCCGGCGCCTCGAATGCCCCCCTGCCACCTCTTAGTTTCCCCAAGGGGGCCGGCAGATGGGAGTCTAAGAGGCAGCAGGGGGGCATTTGAGGCACCATTTGGCCCTGCAGTTTCACCCATTGACTAGCACTGCTCCAGAGCTGGCGCCTCCAATGCAGAAGCGGTGGCATGTTACATGCCGCCATGGCCTGCCGCCTCTTTGAGCCCTTCTGCTGGTCCCCTTGGTGATGCTAAGAGGTGGCAGGGGGATGTTCAAGGTGCCAGCCCTGCAGGTTCACCCATTGACTGTAGCACTGCTCCGAAGCCAGCGCCTCCAATGAGGAAGTGGTGGCACGTTACATGCTGCCACAGCCGCGTTTGACACACTGCCCCCCTGCCGCCTCTTAGCACCCTTCTGTTGGCCCCTTTGAGGATGCTAAGAGATGGCAAGAGGGCGTTCGAGGCACCAGCCTTGCAGGTTCACCCATTGACTGTAGCACCACTCCAGAGCCGGCGCCTCAATGTGTGAAACTGCAGGGCTGGCTGGCACCAGAATGCCCCCCTGCCACCTCTTAGTGCCCCTCTGCTGGCCCCCTTGGGGACACTAAGAAGTGGCAGGGGGACGGTGCATTGAACGCTGCCACGGCGGCACATAAAATGCTACTGCTTCCGCATTGGCGACACAAGCTCTGGAGCAGTGCTACAGTCAATGGGTGAACCTGCAGGACCGGCATCTCGAATGCCCCCTTGCCACCTCTTAGCATCCCCAAGGGGGCCAGCAGAGGGGTGCTAAGAAGTGGCAGGAGGGTGGCACATCAAACGTAGCCATGGCGGCACGTAATGTGCCACTGCTTCTGCATTGGAGGCACCGGCTCTGGAGCAGTGCTACAGTCAATGAGTGAACCTGCAGGGCTGGCATCTCAAACACCCTTCTTGCCTCTTAGCGCCCCCCTAAGGCAGCCCCCCCAGGTTTACTATATTGATCAACTGCTAACTAATCCAACTCCTAGTGTTTAGTTAGATCTACAGCTCAGCAGAAATTTATTTACTGATTTTTTTTTTACTGTTTTCCATTGTTGTGCAACATTTATCCTTATTACTACTAATAACAACCAAATTATACCTTTGGCAACTGATTATGTATGTCATTGATGGAAGAGCTATCAATGATTGTATCCATATTTTCAATCATAAATATATTTAAGTATCAACAATTTATCCAACTGAGAATTTTCATGGTTTTTATCAATCACTCAATGGGGCTTTCTTTGTTTTTCATCAGCAAAAACCATTCAGCATCTACATGCCCTAAACCACTATTAGTAAGTGTTGTTTACATTACAAAGCAAACCAGTAGAGCATTCAATATGGTTTTGGACTCTTTTTTTCTGGAAAAAGCACTAAGCCAAGGCAAGCACTATTGTCATAGCAAAAATCATTTCAAGAAAAAAAATAGAGAAAAGGGCAGAAGTAATGCCAAATGAAAAACCTCTGACAGTTGTTTTATATAAAAAGACTACAAGATGCTATTATTATAGGCTATCTCATAGAACACAGAATAATAGGGTTGGAAGGAACTTTGGAGATCTTCTAGCCCAACACCCTGCATAGCAGGTGATCCTATATCATTCCAGATAAATGACTGTCCAATCTCTTCTTGAAAATGTCCAGTACATGAAGTTAAGTTCAGGGATGGGATCCGACCGGTATAACTACCGGTTCTATTGTTCTGCGTTGCGTGCACATGCGTGAATCACGTGGGGCACGTGAGTGCAATTTACGACCTGCTGAGCTGCCCGGACAGCTGAGCAGCACTGCGTGCAAATGTGCAGTGATTGGAAAAGCCCCTTTCCCCTGCTTTTTCAACTGCAGCTGTGTCGCGCAAAGCAGCTGTGGTAAAAAAGCAGGAAATAAAGTTCAGGTAAGAGCCTGGATGGGCGGGTGGGCCAAAACAGCAAGCAGACATAGAACCAGTTCTATGTATGCTCTCTGTCTGCTGCTCTTTAGAGCAACCAGTTCTACAGAAGTGGACAGAACTGGTAGAATCCCACCCCTAGTTAAGTTCTAGTTTTCCAGTGGAAACTGTTTCCTCATTTAATCTATCCGAAAGGGTTGGCATGAATCTTGCAAGCCTCATTGTGCTGTACCTCTCTTCCATGTAACATCCAAAGGAATCAGGGAGCTTATTTGATATCTTGTTTCCCAAAACTTAAGGAATATTTCAGCCCCCTTTGTTTATATAACAGTTTTTTGTCTATTTCCTTCAAGATCTGATTCACTTCTTCTATTCTCTTCACTTCAACAAAAATATGGGCAGCAGAGATTTCTGCTTCTGAACTCAGACTAGGTGGGGGACCTTCTGTGGCCATCCTGAGCTTGAGCAGACATGATCTATTCACTCTTAAAATGGAGGTTCCAAGGACAAGTGGATTTGCATACCGTTAAGATATATAGAAACAGTTAGTATTGTCTAATGATTAAGGCAGCAGGCTAGAAACTAGGAGACTGGAAATTCTAGTCTTGCCTTGGGCACAAAACTGGCCTAAGCTCTAGGAAGCAAGCCATTGCAAACCATTTCTGGAATCTTGCCAAGAAAACTGCAGACAGTTTTCAGGAGAAAGAAAGTAAAAATATATAAACCATCTCTATCTTATTATGGCTTTGGGAAAGGTCATGTAAACATTTTTAGGGTGCTTATTAGTGGTCCATTTCTACTTGACCATTTAGTTAGAAATTTAGCATTAGTAAATTTAGCAATTTTGAGCATGCTTCCAAGTGATACAAAATCACAGTCCAAACAATAGTCGAAAGGTCTTACTACTTGACAATTTGAAAGATGTCTGCTCTACATTTATATTTTCCTGGTTAAAGCCTTAGATTACCCCTATGATTACATGGTCTTAACTTTATATTTTTTCTGAATGCTGGTATACAGCATATAATAATATTTATTGATATTTATTATAAGTAATGTTATAATGGTTTTTAAGAAATTACATTTATTCAATATTTCTTCAGAATTTCCTCATCTTTATGGAAGAGATGATACATACAGCAAGAATGGAAACTTCCAGATTGAAATACTAAGGAACCTACTGTAGACATGAGTGTTAAACGTGTTATTGTTTCAAAAATGGTGCATGAAAAATTCAGATAAATATTTCATGTCTTAAACAAAGGTAGTCCTTGACTTATTACTGTAATTAACCCCAAAATTATGGTTGAAAGTTAAGAACAATTTTACAAACTTTGTGCAGAGGTTGTTAACAAACCCAGTGGTAACAAAGCAACCACCACAGATGCTAAGCGAAACCAGTTTTTGACACACACACCCCAAAAGCATAAATCATGGTCATGTCACCACAGGATGCTGCAAAATGCCATAAATGGAAGTCAGTTGCCAGTTGCAAACTTGAAGGTGTGCAATCCATCAGAACTTTGAATCTGGGTCATAAGTAGCCCTGGGGAGGTCTGTTATAAATTCAAACTGCCAGTCATAAGTCAAGGACTAACTGTATCCATATGTTAGGAGAAATTATTTATAAAGAAAGTATGCTTAAAGC
This sequence comes from Pseudonaja textilis, assembly GCF_900518735.1. The sequence continues at coordinate 1,334,187 of NW_020769343.1, read as the reverse complement.
CAGTAATTCACTGAATGCTTGACAGAAGGAGCCAGCATTGAATGTATGTCATACTGAGACAGAAAACAGATTTAAATTTCCATCTGATGATTAAGGCACCAGGCTAGAAACTAGGAGCTATGAGTTGTAGAGCACCTTTAGACATGAAAGCCAACTGGCCTATCATTCTCTCTCAGTCCAACTCATTTCATAGAGATGTTATTGTCAGGAAAACAGGAGGAGGAAGGAATGTGTTTCTGCATTGAACTTTGAATAAAGTCATAAAGATGGGATAAAAATCTAATGATAAATTGCAGCACATCCCATTTCAGTGAGTTTGGCCACATTTTGACATATATGGTTGCTTGCTCCTTTCGACTCAAGCTTAAATAATAAGTTCTCCACCACCACTACTCCTTTTTTTCCCCTGGTTCTTCTGACTCATTTGGAATCGGTGTCATCCCACAATAATACAGGAGATATATAAGAGGTCAGCTTATTCACCTTTGTCAAAGAGGAAGTATGGATAATCAATTTACTCTTAAGGAAGATAATTACTAGATTGGATAACCAGGTGAAACAAGAGTCTGTATTATCTACAGACAATTCTTTTTCACAGATCATTCATCACCTGTCCAAGTGTATATATAATATGCAATAAATTACAAAAGTATGGTCTGTGACCTAGACAATGCTAGTTACACAGAAACAGCAGTGCTGAAAAGGCCGAGGTTATACCAGTGCTGTAAATCTGAAAAGCACATTTGAAGGCTAAGCTGTTCGGATAAAAAGAGAGGATTCCTTTGTGGAGGGCATTAAAGGTTTTAAAATCTGATATGTGCATATGTTATTTTAAAATCCAGAATACTTTGCACAATATTAACAATTTGAATTGCTCTATGGAAATTTCTCTGCAATTGCCTGCAATTTTAAATTTTGAATATGTGTAAGTCAGATTATTCTTTTTTATTCTTTCAAACCCAACAGAATCTTGGAAATAAATTATGTAAACAGCTTGAATTTATGACTCTGTCTATCACTCTGCACATAATTGTCTCTCTTAGCTGAACAGAACAAGATCAAATCTCACATGGAGGAAAAACAGCAAAAGAACGGTCAAGTTTTAAAATTGGCCAAAGCTGGCTTGGGGGTGGGGCTGTAGGAGGAAAAGGATTCAGAAAAATGCCTTCTGTAAATGAAAATGGCCATTTCATTAATGTGAAAAAATGAGATCTTCTGTAAATAAAAGGCACAAAGCAATTTTCAATTACCCCATAGCTCCCAGTGCCAACCCACCCATTATATTCTGAAAGATCTCCAGCCTCAGTCTTTAATGGAAACCTGAATCTAATTGAACTTCTTTATCTTTATACTTTGTTGATCAAATTATTCCAGGCAATAGTTATTTAGTTCTAAGAAATATGATTTGCTGAGAAGTTATAAAGATAACATTATGCTGCAGATGTGTCTGTTTGTCAGAGACAGTACTTTATGTCAACTTTTGTAACCTTGGTAAATTTAGATATTTACTGGAATATAATGGTCCAACTTGAATGACTCTAAGTGTTCTGCATACAAAACATTTAAACAACAATATATAAAAGAATTTTAAAATAATAGCATTGTAATAATATTAATAACAATTACAATAAGAAAAACCAAAGCATGTATCTATATTCTGATGTATCTTCCCAATATTAAATTAATATAAATTAAATGCAAGAAGTACTGTCAGCTCACTGAAGGTGATTCAACAAAAGGTCAAACAGCTAATATAAAAGAACAAATACAAATCTAAAAATAAAACATAACAATACATTTCATAAAAACAAAAATACATTTAAACATCTCATATGCTAAGGCCTGGTAGAATAGTCAAGTTTTAGTGGCCTCTCTAAAAAGCAATTGGATAAGAGACATTTGAATTTTCTGAAGAAGCTGGTTCCTAGAAATTGGGCAGCAACTGAGAAGAATTCCTTCCATGGTTCCTGTTATCTATCTTTAGAATGCTGTATAGGCTCCACATTTTCTTAAGCTCCCAAAGGGGAGAAATATGAGAAATATCCCCTTGAATGGGGAGTGGGCACAGGTGAAAATAAGCCTACAAAAAATTAGCAATATTTAGCTTATTTTCAAATTTATATGCATCCCAGAATAAATCAGAATGTAAAAATGGCACATTAAAATTTAAACATGCTGTGTTCATGACTGCAGTCTAATTCATTTCCTACCATGGTCCTAGGTACTTAATGTACTTTAGTTAAAACTGAAAATACCAGTGACAAATATTTAAATATAGAATTTTTCTATATAAAACACTCACAAAGTGTGGTGATGCTGGAAACCATAGAACCAAGTTAGTAAATGAAGAATGGTTCATTATTAGACAAAATTACAAATAAAGGAGAAAACATGTTCTACCAGACTATCCATCAAAACCACAGGAACATTTAAATATAATTCATAATAATTATTGGAGCCAGAAATATTTGATAATCAAAACAATTTTTTTTGCCTCCTTTTCTTTCTGCAGTAGCAAGCCACAGCAACAAATAAAGGTCTTTGGTGCTCTCTGGGCTTGGTTGTTTTCCTGCAGATGTTTCATTACCTAAACTAGGTAACACTATCAGTACTAGTAAGAAGTGAGATTTGCCTTCAGTTTATATTTTAGTGGCTTGCCCTGTCAGCTTTAATAGGGGTGATTTTAGAGTTCTTCGGTTGGGCTGTTTACTGTTAGCTTGTTTGGCAGTTGCTTGATTGGGATATTGTTTACTTCTTGAGTGTTGATCTGAGGTTAATCTTGAAGTTAGTCTATGCTTATCTGGGTGCTAACTGCTGATGTAAAGGTTTTGGTCTTTTTTGCTTGTTCTCTGAGCTTGATTGTTTTCTTGCAAACATTTTATTACCCAAACTAGGTAGCATTATGAATGACTAGCACTATGATGTTTCCTAGTTTGGGTAATGAAATATCTGCAAGAAAATAACCAAGTTCAGGAAGCACTAAGAACCTCTCATTTCAACCCTGAGCTATGAATATTTTCCTTTATGAATATATCAGAGTGCCAGGCTTCTAGAAATTTCCCAGCATTTTGGGACTTGGTTTGGTTTAGGATGGTCACTATCATTAAGTCTGTCCATATGTTGTGAAATTTAAAAAAAGTTTTCATCATGTCTTCTGACTGCTAGTTTGCGTTCAAGGATATGTTCTGCCAGTCTTCTACCTATTTGTCCTATGTAGTGGATATTGTAATAACTGGGCAACCTAATATTTCAGTGATGCAGTCAATGGGGTGGCCTGAGGTAATTCAGGGACAGCTACAAGGTCTTCTCCTGTGGCCATGTTAAATGGGGTGAACCCAGTGCTATTGTTCACTGAGGCAATTTCCATGAAAGGGAGGAAGTCTGTCCAATTGTCCTGTTTGTAATTAATCTAGCATCTGAGGTACTGCTTCAGGATGCCATTGGCCCTCTCTCACACTCCCTATTAGTAGCTGGATGATGTGAGGATCTGAGCCCCTGAGTGGTCTCCAAAAGTTTTAAGAACCCTGGCCAAACCTGTGAAGTGAATTAGACTTTGCAATCTGAGATTATTCTTTCTGGAGCACTGTGCAGCTGATAGATGTGCTGTATGATAGCCAAAGTGCATGTTGAAGGGATTTTTTTTGACAAGGTATAAAGTGTGCTTGCTTGGAGAATAGATTGGTTATCACCCAGGTCACCGTATTCCCCAATCTTTCAGGCAGTTCTACAATAAAGTGTAATGATATCTCTTTCCATGGGGCTTGGGCTCTGCTACTGGCTGGAGAGGCCTAGATATTTTCCCTTGTTGCCAGAACCTTATTCAGCAGGTTCTCACCAGTTCTAGAGAACCAGTAGAGGAAATTTTGAGTAGTTTAGAGAACTGGCAAATACTACCTCTGACTGGAGATTTTACAGAATCCTTCCCCGCCATGCCCACCAAGCCATGCCCACAGAACCGGTAGTAAAAAAAAATTGAATCCCACCACTGCTTGTTGCCAATTGGCAGAGGTACAAATGGGGCAGTTACTGTATAGCTCTCTATGTCCTTTTTCAGTGATGGCCACCAAAACTGCTGCTTGATTAGGTGTATGGTTTTTATGAAGCCAAAGTGCTCCACCACTTTTGAATCGTGTTTTTTTTTTTTTTGTAGAACCGTTAATCATTGGCTTTATGGAACATATAGTTTAGTTCCTATTCAAATTAGACCATCTTACATTGTACATTCTCCCTTGTGCATTTGAAACTACTCATTCTTCAAAATTCCCTTAAGGTACCCTTTAAATCATCAGCTGGTTGAGTTTTCGTTTTGGCTTCTTTCAGGGTGGGGCCAGTTGCCTGGAGGGAATGACCAGTTTCATCACTTCTGACTTTGAACTATTTTATTGTAGCAGTCTGAATAAAACATCTGCTAGAAGGTTCCTCCCCCATGGGAGGTACCTTAACATGAAGTTGAATCAGTTAAACTGTTGGGCCCAGTTGGGCCCGTTTGGCCAATAGTCTCTGGAGGGCTTTTAATGCCTTGAAATTCTTATGGTCAGTCCATATTTCAAATGGGGTTTTCCCTCCATCTAGAAAATGCCTCCAAGTTAGGGGCACCCAGTGCACTGCATAAGCTTCCTTTTCCCAGACTGCCCATCTCTGCTCCATCTCATTTAGCTTTTAGAGTATAGCTGCAGGGCTCCGGTACCCTTGGCTCATTTTTTCTGTAAAAGCACTGCACCCATTGTGACATCACTGGCATCAGTCTGAAAGATGAAGGGGGCATTGGGGTCTGGGTGTTTCAGCACCGGTTTCATTTCACTTACACTTTTTGAATGCAACCTTGCACTCCATAGTCCATTTAAGTGGCTGCCTGGGTTTCCCCTCCTCTTTTGTCTTTAATGGATTGGTGATGGGAAGAGCTATCTGGGCAAATGAAGGGATGAACTGGCAATTAAATTTCACAAATCCCAGGAATTCTTGTAGTTGTTTCCAAGTGTAGGGAGGAGCCCATTCTAGCACTGCCTATAACTTTTCAGGGTCCATCTCTATTCCCTCATGGGTGATGTGATAGCCCTGTTAGTTGATTTTACTCTGGTCAAATTCACATTTTGACAGCTTGGATATACTGTAGTTGGCTGCTCAAAGCTTCTTGAGCACAGCTCTTTTACATATTCTGCCATTGTCTCAGTAGAGATTAAAATGTCATTAAGATAAACTAATACCCTCTTGTAAGATGTTCATGCAGCATTTTGTTTACTAGCTGCATAAAATCCGTAGGGGCACCTTGCAATCCAAAAGGGAGGATCTGGAACTGGAAGTATCCTAATGGGCAATTGAAAGCCATTTTCCACTCATTTCTTTCTTTTTTTAATAATTTTTTATTATTTTCCACCAGTACAAATCTTAGTTACTTTTTCAACAACATTGACATCCACATATAATATTGTCTTATACTTTAACATCTATTCATAACTATATTAGTCTATATTATCTTTGTTTATCATTAATCATCAATACATATTGCCTTTATATTACAGTTATTATTATACATCTTAAATATTGTCTTATTCTTTTAACATCTATTCATACCTATCCTTAATACATATATTACAGTTATTATACATCTTTGATCCTTCTGTTTATCCTATTATATCTTGTGTATCACTTTCTTGAGAATTCTTATTTAAACATCTTTTCTAATTCTCATCTTTCTTTTTCTACCCACAAGTACCATCTATGCCAAATTGAGTAGTATTCTGATTCTTCTTTCTCTCTCATTTTAAGTGTGAGCATGCCCATCTCAGCATAGCCTGCTATTTTTTGTATAATTAACTCTTCAGTTGGAATCCTCTGCTCTTTCCACATTTGTGCGTAAGCTATTCTGGTTGCTATGTGTAAAATTAAATATTTAATCTTTTTTGGATATTGTTTTTGAATAATCCCAAGTAAATAGATTTCCGGTTTGAATTCAGTTTGGCATCCAATAATTTATTGTGTCCACTTCCTAATTTTATTCCAATAGGTCCTGGCCTGAGGGTATAGCCACCACGTGATAGTAGGTACCATCAACTCGTTGGCATTTCCAACATTTTGGATTGGTGTTCGGATATATCATTTCATTCTTTGGTCCTCATTCATAGTACACCTCATGCAAATATAACTTGGTGAAGACCTTTCCTTTGCCCAGTCCATTTCCAGCCAACTAGAGCTCACCAAGATGTTTTGATAATCTGAGATGTTTGGGGGATAATTTGTATATTTTTCAGGGTGCCTCGCCATGGGATGCTGATAAAAATAGGATCCAGCTGCTCTGATCCTTCTCACCTGTGATTCCCTCCTCCCAATTTCCTATCACATACACACAAAGCTTTATTATCCTTTCATCTTTCCCTCTTTTATCCTTCCCCCATTCTTCCACCTTTCATCCTTCCATCCCCTTATGGCAGGATGCCTATGAGACCTCCAAGCTGAGCCAGGCTGACCTGACACTTGTGTAAATAAAGTTCTTATGTAGCTTTTCTTATGGAAGGTTGAGTTATTGCTTTTCTAGTGGTACATTTGTATTTCTAGTTTGCAATCATGGTTTCTGCTGATCAGGATATCCAGGAAGGTAGTGAGTTGTTGTTTTATTCTTCTCTAGTAAGGTGGATTCCTTTGAAGGTGTTGTCGATAGTTTTGTGAGTATTTTCTAACTGGTCATTTTTTAGTATGGTGAAGGTGTGATCTACATATCTGATTCATATTTTGGGGTTCTTTGTAGAAATTGTATAGTTTCCAGATGCTGCATAATGTCTTCCACTACAAGTCCTGAAAACAGTGAATTCAAATTAGAATTGGAAGGAGTCCAATCACATGCATATTGCAGGATTCACTATATCTTTCCCAATAAGTGTCTTTCCATCCTCTGATAAAAACCTCCAGGCAATAGAAAAAATTAGCCCACTTGGAAACCTATTCCATTGATTGACAGTTTTTACTGTTAAAAAGTTCTTCTTGTAATCTGTATATACAGCCCTGAAGTTTCATCCCATTAGTTGTAGCTCAACATACCAATGCAAGCTCTTTCATGGTGATGTCAAGAGAGGTGTACAAAAAGGCAGAGCTTCATTTGGATGGCACAATACTTCTTTTGCCACTTGTATACCCTTAATCTTTTCTATAAGCAGATGGCCTTGGTGCAGATTTCCTCTAATTACATTTATTACAATTAGAGAATCTGTTGGAATCTCCTAGTTTTGCTATTATTTATCACTCATAGACTAGTTCTAGTGGATCAAGAGAAGATCTGGTGACAGAAGAACACACTGTGTCAGTATGTAAGAAATTATCAGCTGGGACAGCCATAACAACAAGTTAGACAGCTCGGAGCCTGGGGCATGGTTTAACTTGACTGATCTGTATATATAGTTGGTTTGTCCTTGCAATTCTTTGCTTCTGTGATTATGACTTCTGGATTCTGAGTTCTGGTTCTGGCTTCTACTGCATGGGTATTGTATAAATGCATCATACTTTATATTATTGTATAGAAAGAAGTTTCTTCTATAAATGAATCCTGCTGAATTATTTACTTGTGTGCAGGTTGGATTGCTGCAAACTTTAACACACTGGCCAGTGGTTCTCTTATGTACAAGTATTAGAAAGGCTTAAATTAGACAAAATAACTTTTGTTTTAGACCAGTGTAAGAGTTTGAAATACAATTACATGCAAATTGTGAAAATATTGTTGCTAAAATATATAAAGTTTTATTGAAATTTGATACAGAAAAAGAACATGTAAAAGAATGTATGATAAAGTGGGCTAAAAAATTTACCTGCGATACACAAATGGAGGAATGGGAGAATGTGTGGTTGAAAGGACTGAAATTACATTATGATATAATCTTAAAGAAACATTTTTTAAAATATCATTGGTATATCACCTGAAAAAATAAAAATAAAATAAAAATATTGTTAAAAAGAAAGAAATTGTACTGGGAGACTTTGCCTAGCAAGAGAGGAGAAAAATGAAAGACTGGTTCAGGAAAACTGAAAGAAAGCAAATTTAGCACCACTTTTTATAAATTCAATAAACAAATCAAATAAGAAAAGGCAGAAAAGTTTACATTGTGATTACTAAATTAAACTTACTAGAAAGCATTGATGTAACAATTTCAAAAAAAGATACAGTAAATAAAGATAGAAACCAGTTTTGCTTTGCCAAGGTTTTCCATGTTATTTTTATTTATTTATTTATTTTGATTTGTCAATCGCTTACAAGATAATAGGTATAAGTATATACATAGTTATGAATACATGAAATGGGTACATATAAGAAAAATAAAAGAAACAATAGGACAGGGACGGTAGGCACGTTAGTGCGCTTATGTACGCCCCCTACAGACCTCTTAGGAAATGGGTGAGGTCAATAGTAGACAGTCTAAGGTTTAAGTGTTTGGGGTTTGGGGAAGAAACCACAGAGTCAGGTAGAGTATTCCAGACATTGACCACTCTGTTGCTGAAGTCGTATTTCCTGCATTCAAGTTTGCTGTGGTTAACCTTAAGTTTGTACCTATTGCGTGCTCTTGTGTTGTTATGGTTGAAGCTGAAGTATTCATTGGCAGGTAAGTCATTGCAATGTATGATTTTATATACCATACTTAGATCAGACCAAAGATGGCATAATTCAAGGTTTTCTAGGTCTAGAATTTCAAGTCTGGTGGCATAAGGTATTCTACAACGAGTAAAGGAGTGGAGAACTCTTCTTGTGAAATATTTCTGGACTTTCTCAACT
>NW_020769343.1:1231355-1311717 GCF_900518735.1 Pseudonaja textilis | reverse complement strand
GTAGTTGTGCTTTTAAAGTTGTAGCAACGTTTCAGCAGAATCTCATCTGCCATCATCAGGCTTCTGTATTGTGTTCGTCTGTAAGTCAGACTTTCATAGCCGTTTCAGTTTTAAATTTGGGGCTAGTCTACTGCTGTGCCAGTATGTTTTTTCTTCATTCTGATTGGTTGGGAGTCTTGGTCTGTGTTTATTGGTCTTGGAGCTTGCTGTGTTCTGCTTGATTGGTGTTTCAAATATCTTCTGTCTGTTTTGTGGCTTTTTTTGTCTTGATTGGCTGGCAACATTGTGTTCCTGTATTGGAGGCTTTTAGCGCAGCTTGACTCCAAGTAAATGGACAGCTATCATTTATTAGGAAGTTAGGTTTCATCTGGGTGCCTGGTTGGGGTATGTTTGAGCTGGAGGTATTAGGGGGATCTGTTTGTGCCCAGGTGTTTGCCTGGCTTGTGGTGTGGAGATTTTTTTTGTGTGAGTGCAGGCATCCAAATAATTGACAGTCTGGTGGAATCATCTCTTCTATTCATGCTTTCAGGTCTATGGCTTCTCTGATAATTCTGTGGCTGGGGTTTTCTATAGTGGCTAGGGTTTTGGTGCCATTGAAGTTGATGCTATGACCTGTGGCTTTCATGTGTTGGACTAGAGAGGAAGTGTATTCCAGCTTTTTTACTGCATTTTTGTGTTCATCCAGGTGGGTACTTATTCTTCTATTGGCCTGTCCAATATATGTGGCAGGGCATGATGCACAGGGGACTTCATATATGCCTTGGTTTTCCAAGTCAATTTTGTCTTTGGGGTTTCTTAGGATCGCTGCTATTTTTCTGTCTGTTTTGAAGGCAGGCATCATATCAAGACTGCTAAAGGTAAGCCTGCTATGGTGTAACAGACCATTTCTTACTCCCTCTGATCACAGGTAATGAATAACTTAAGCTAAATACTGGGTGATTCTGAATAGCTGGTAGCTTTTCCACTCTTTTTTCTGAGACCTTAGCAATAAGAACAGTAGAAAACTCCAAGAGTCCATCAGTCTATACTAAAGCAAATCATAATAGGAAAAAGGATTACGTAGAAGATAAACACACATGGGACTATTAGATGTCATTAGATACAACTCAGAGTAGTGATGTGCCAAAGTAAGGAAATGGTTGAAGGCTAATTAAGGAGATACAATCCTGGTATGCTGACTTAAATCCCAGAAAGATTTTTATTGTTTTTTAAACCCATGAAATGCTTTAATGACAGACAGACAGTTTTGTGGTCCACCAGCAGCCAGCAGAGATGGTGGCAAACTTGGACAATGAGGAGATTGGGGAGGAACATGGACCAATCCTGGAGCCTGGGGTGGGCTCTGCGTTGGAGACAGAGATGGGGCCTGGGCCGTCAGCTGCCTTCTGAGTCAAAGATCAGTGCGGCAAAAGAACAGCTGGACCCTTTTCCTTTTCATGCACAGAGCTATGAGGAGAAGGGAACAGTTAAGGAACTTGGGTTGACTTGGGAGTAAAGGCATAGATGGAAGGTGAATGGCCTCTCCCAAAGGAAATAAATAGTAGTGAAAGGGGAGTAGTGTTTGCAGTAGAGAATTAGTTCATTTAATGAGTGTGATGATTCTTTTATCTGAGTTCAGGACTCCCAGAGACTCCTTGCCAAGTATTTCTTGTACAGCATTGCGCTTGGAAGCTAGCGGCCTGGCGACTCTCCAAGCCTGATAAGATCTGTGGTTGTAATTCACTCTTGAAAGACTGTTTTCCGGGACTTTGCTGGATGTGAAAGATAGGAATTCACATTAGCCAAATAAAAAGGGGTTTTGTCAGGACAAGGAGTCTGTTTTGTGATTTGGTGAAGCCTAGGTCAGAACAGATAGATAGAGACAAAATTGAATATATTTGAGATTCTGTTTATGTGGAATACTTTGGATCATAGAACAAAACTAAACTTAATAACCAATTAAAGAAACATTAATTTGAAAATGAATGGGGATTATAGAAAAAAGGCCACAAAATAACAAATAAATAAACCCCAAAGTATTTCCATAAAACTAGTTGTTGAGCAGTGGCTTGGAATGCAGACAGATGCTCCTCCTAAATCTTTTCATTCTCTATACTCCACTCATGAGACCCAGAGTGGAGCTGCTATTAAAATGGAGTTTTAAAATGGACCAATCTTACCAGCATCTGATTTAGAAGGAACTCCAAAGCCAATGCTTTGGATATAAAGTAGCGGTCCCTTTTCTGGCTTGGTAGCCCTGGGAGCGGGGCGTGGGAATGGTTCTGTATGAGTGGCAGGCCCACACCCAGTTCCAAAAGAGATGAGGACTGGTAGTGGGCCATAGCCTGGAGGTTGGGGATCCCTGATATAAAGTATCTAAATATATGTTAGTTTATAAGCTTTGTAATTTACATGCTTTTAAGTTTTCTGTATTATCTGTATTTCTGTATTATCTTGCTCCTAATTTTAACTTGTATCTTGAAGATAGTAAAACTTCAAATGGGAAAATAGTAGTTACGATAGAGGTTTAACTAATACAAAGTAGAATATGGCTGATTGAGGCTGACATGCTGATTGATTTATTCCTAGAATATGTGCATGTGTTTTAATGAAGAAGCAATCTTTCACAGAACAAATAAAATATCTTCACTGAAAGGTAATGATTATTTCTCATTCACTTCTAAAAAAGACTTCAGTAAGTCATGAACACCACAAAAGCTACATAATAATCACCCTTCACAGAAAAGATATCCTGTAGATATAAAATGTACAGTTGTCATGTCTCTGAATCATTAGGCACAATGTGGAGCTGACAAACAAAGGGAAGTATAAGATTTCCCTTCCACACAACCTAGTTCTCTTCCTCACTTTTATTCCTGTCTTTAGAAAAGGGCAAATCTATTTTCAGCAACTCTTACAAATGGTGAAGATCTGAAAATGCTGTTCAGTCAGCTGAATTTCTAAGGCTCAAGAGCTTTTTCTGATTCTCCCACTCTACCTATAAATCATACAGGGAAATAAAGGCTTTATTGTATTTTCCACCACACATGTTGAAAAGAGATTCTCAGACATTCAGAGCAACTCAGAAACTAGTCAGCTCATGTTAATATGCCAACATTTATGTTCCGGACTAGCAGGCTCGTACCCTGCAAATCTGATTGGCCCGCTGATAACCGATCGTGATTGGTCGCCATAGACTGATGCGATTGGCCAGTAAACGGGCTGCCGTGATTGGCCCTGCCAAGAGCGGCAAACTCAAATCACCTTCATTGGCTGCCTAGCCACAGCCAGCCCTATATAAGGGGCTGCTGCGGCTGGGGTTAGTTGCTCAGATCTGAAGTCACAAATAAAGAGCTGTTGTTGCTATCTGAGTCTTGCCTCCGTTCTTGAACCGTCCTCCCAGATTTAACACTGGCGACGAGGATGGGATGCGGAGTCAACAGAAGCTATTGAATTGAGCTAGCCAAACGAGCACGTGGCTGACAGAGCACAACAACGGCGACATGGCCAGCAGCGCTATACCACCCGCACCATTTGATCCAGCTAGCGAAGACTGGGACTTGTACATGGACAGATTTCAAATATTCCTGGAGTCCAACAACCTCAAAGATGCCACGCCCAGCAAGAAACGAGCCGTTTTTCTAACCCATTGTGGACCAGCCGTTCTTAAGATGGCTAAAGCCTTAGCCAAGACAGCTGAAGTTAAAACCATGGATTGGGACACCCTTGCTCCCATCCAGTGCAACCTTTACACCCCAGCCGTGCCAACTCTCATTCACAGACATGAGTTCTACCAGAGGGACCAACGTGAAGGTGAGACCGTTGGGGATTTTGTGGCAGACCTGAGGAACCTGGGTGGTTTGTGTGGCTTCACCAACCTCGAAGAAGCCATGAGAGATCGCATCGTCCTTGGCCTCAGAGACCTAACCGTCCAGAGCAAGATCATGGCCAAGGGAGACATCTCGCTTGCAGATGCCATAGCAGACGCCACAGCAGACGCCACAGCAGCCGAAGCCACTCGTAAATCGGCAGCACGAATGCGTCGAACCAGCGGGACCAACCGCCAACCCACCAACGATGCTGGGAAACCTTCAAACAAGTACACATCGACCACCCATCACGAAGATGTCGAGTCATCCTCAGACAGCGAGGAAGAAGAAGTCCACAGGCTCCGGTCAGAACGTGAGCAACGGGACCAGCGGGGTCGCAAATCCAACTACCAATGCGCCGGATGCGGGGGAAACCATCCCCGATCCGAATGCAGATTCTTAGACGCCATATGCCGTTTTTGTGAGAAACGGGGACACATCGCGAAGGTATGCAAAAACAAGAGAAATTCCAGCCCCAGACGGAGAGGGAGCAGCCCAAAGAGAAATGATGGCAACGCCACCACGCAGAGGGACCGCCCTAGCAACCAGTGGAACCGGTACAGCAGACCCCGAAGGTTTAACGACACCCCCAGACGAGAGGAGGCTCATCAAACCATCACCAACGGCCACGCTTCATCACTTGACGCTAAAAAGATCTGAGTAGAGGTCACGATTGAAAACAAACCGTGCAACATGGAAGTCGACTCTGGGTCATCACTATCCATGGTATCCTGGAGAACACTCAAGCAGCTAATCCCCAACATCCGATGCCAAGACCTCAGCAGTCAAAGACTCATACTGAAAGACTATCAAGGCAACCGGATTCCAGTTGCAGGTACCCGCCATGTGCAGGTCTCGTTCAAGGGACATAAGGCAATTCTACCACTCACCATCGTAGACAGAGACCGGCCAAGTCTATTGGGTCTTCAGTGGTTCACGCCATTAGGAATCAGAATGGCTGGCATCCATCATACTGAAGACAATGACTGGGAGTCGGCTCTTGTCCATGACTTCTGAGAAGTGTTCAATGAAAGCCTAGGCAAGTACAAGGGGTCCCCTATTTCATTTAATCTTTGTCCCGACATTGCACCCATTCGCCTGAAGCCACGCCGAGTTCCCTTTGCTCTCAAATCCAAAATTGACGAGCAACTGGACAAATTAATTGCGCAAGGCGTGTTAGAACCTATTGACCATGCCTGATGGGAGACACCAATTGTCACCCCCATAAAGCCTGACGGGTCCATAAGAATCTGCGGGGACTACAAGGCCACCCTCAATCATGTGCTACAGCAGAGCGCCTACCCAGTACCAGTTGTTCAACATCTCCTGCATTCACTTGGGGGTGGCAAAATATTCACAAAATTAGATCTGGCCCAAGCGTATCAACAGCTGCCAGTGGATCCCGAGACTGCAGAAGCCCAAGCTATAGTCACACATCGTGGTGCATTCAAATGCAACAGGCTCCAGTTTGGTGTAAGTGTAGCCCCAGGCATCTTTCAAAGCCTGATGGAAGACTATTACAAGGGATAAAAGGGGTCGTGCCCTATTTTGATGACATATTAATAGCAGCACCCACAAAAAACCAATTACAAAAATGCCTCAGAACAGTCCTACAGAGGTTCAAAAACGCGGGCCTCAAGGTTAAGAAGGAAAAGTGCCAGCTTTGCACAGAAAGGGTGGAGTTTCTTGGCTACCTCCTTGACAAGCAAGGAATCCACCCCACAGAAAAAAAATTGGCAGCTATCAAAAACGCCCAAGACCCAAAAACAAAACCGATCTCCAAGCCTTCCTGGGACTTATTAACTTTTATAACATCTTCTTACCCCAGAAGGCGACTGTTGCTGAGCCCCTTCATAGACTACTCGATAAAAGGGCCTCCTGGATTTGGGGACGTCGGGAGGAACATGCCTTCCAGCAAGTAAAAGACCTCCTTACCTCAAAGGCAGTACTAATTCAGTATAACGAGACACTACCTTTGACTGTCACGTGTGATGCCTCACCATTTGGGGTAGGGGCCATCCTGAGCCACGTCCTACCAAACGGCTCAGAAGCACCAATTGCATTTTTTTCACGAACTCTATCAAAAACAGAAAGAAACTATAGCCAATTAGATAAGGAAGCCCTTGCTATTGTCTCTGCAATTAAAAGATTTCATGAATATGTTTATGGGATACCATTTTCTATTATAACGGATCATAAGCCACTACTTGGGATCCTGGCGGGTGACAAATCTACTTCACACATTCTCTCCCCCAGAATGACGCGATGGTCGGAATTTCTCGCTGCCTACGACTATCAATTAAAGTATCGCCAGGGGAAATCTATTCCCCACGCAGATGCCTTGAGCCGCTCACCGCTACCCGAGCCACAGGAAGACCCAGCTCCCACACTCCCGGTACTGCAAATAGAGACAATGCCATCGCCTCCACTAACGGCCCAAGACATCGCCTTTGAAACCAGAAGAGACTCTTGTTTGGCATGAGTTCTTGGCTGGGTGGAGAGGAGATGGCCAGATTACGACACTAAGGAAATGTTTAAGCCGTTTAAAAACAGACAAATGGAACTTTTTTCACAAAAGGGGTGTGTTTTGTGGGGAGACCGAGTTGTTGTACCAACTAAGTTACAAAAAAGGGTCTTGCAAATGCTACACGATGGACACCCGGGCATTGTGCGTATGAAAGCGCTGGCAAGAAGTTACGCCTGGTGGCCAGGTATGGACAAACAATCAAAACCTGGGTCGCCACTTGTAACAAATGCCAGGAAAACCACTCAGCTCCACCTAAAGCCTCACCAGCAGAATGGGAAACACTCAGGGGTCCTTGGTCTCGCATTCAAATTGACTTTGCAGGACCTACAAGAGGCCACACCTTCTTAATAACTGTAGATGCCTACTCAAACTGGCTTGAGGTCAATAAAATGAAAGCAACCACTACTGAGGCGGTCATTAAAAAACTGAACAGACTCTTCGCCACACACGGGTTACCAGATGTCCTGGTCTCTGACAATGGGCCCCAATTTACTGCCTTAGCCTTTGAACAGTATTTAGTGGAACAGGGCATCCGACACGCACTCACATCGCCAGCTCATCCTGCGGCGAATGGCCGGGCTGAACAAATGGTTCAGTTTACAAAGAAAACCCTGCAGAAAATGGATCAAGGCAACATCCATGACAAAGTCACTAGAATGCTGCTCCTACAAGACATCACACTAAATAGCACGACCAACAAGAGCCCAGCTGAACTCCTGATGGCCAGGAAACTCAGATCGCCTCTAGATCATTTGCACCCTGCCTACACCCCAGAAAAGCCCCTGGGTTCCAGCAGCAAGCACCGTGTTTTCAAGGTAGGAGACCTTGTTTTCGCAAAAAAATTTTCTGGGGATCCCCTTTGGATTCCTGCCCAAGTAACTCAAGTTACGGGTCCCCGCTCCTACCGTCTACTCACTACTGATGGCAGAGCATGGAAATGCCATATTGACCAACTGCGCTCTAGACTAACCACATCTTCCAACCCTGACCCTAATTTTGACACTGGGGGGGAGGGGAAGCAGTCAACTCAGAATTAGAACCAACACCTGTTTATTCCGAGCTAACACCGAGATCACCGCACCATGGTTGGCAACACTCACCAGCTGCAGCTGAGACTGGACAGTCAATCGCTTCGCCAAGAAGCAGCAACCAGGCAGGTTCAGCGAGCCCCAGGAGCCGGACTCTATCACCCCGGGGGCACCAGAGGAGAGCCCTAACCATGGCACCGGTTCACCGTTCCTGTTTGATCCAGCAAGCAGTCCATCTGAACCCGGGTTTGAACAGGGACAAGTGGAATTGCATAAGTCAGGCAGACAGGTGCGAAGACCTGCCTACCTGCGAGACTATATTACTCCACCCCTTAAACGGAACCGAGAGGGAAGGGGTGTTCCGGACTAGCAGGCTCGTAGCCTGCAAATCTGATTGGCCCGCTGATAACCGATCATGATTGGTCGCCATAGACTGATGCGATTGGCCAGTAAATGGGCTGCCGCGATTGGCCCTGCCAAGAGCGGCAAACTCAAATCGCCTTCATTGGCTGCCTAGCCGCAGCCATCCCTATATAAGGGGCTGCTGCGGCTGGGGTTAGTTGCTCAGATCTGAAGTCACAAATAAAGAACTGTTGTTGCTATCTGAGTCTTGCCTCCATTCTTGAACCGTCCTCCCAGATTTAACAATTTATTTCATGGTAAGAGTAGACAACTCCTGGTTCAGCCAGTTATATGCTCTTTCTTTTCATCATGTTAGTAGGAATGGGTAAGGCGCTCAGAATGTTTTGTGATAAACTTTGGTTTCATAGTGGTTGGAATGCAGTATTAAAGACTAACTCTGCCCACTGCCATCCTTTCATCCTTCCAAAGTGGGTAAAAGAGCACCCAGATTGTTGGGAGCAATATGCTGTCTCTGTAAACTGTAGTATAGTGTTGTATTTCAAGGGAAAGAGAGGCTTAGACCAGGGCATGCAATTAACACGTTTATTGAAGGAACAGTGGTTGTCGCGTCTGCCAGCCAATGGGCAGACTAGCTTGCGAACAACAGCTGGCTTGGCTTGACAGCCGGCTATTTATAGTCGGCTGTCAACCGACGCCAGCCAATAGGAACGGTTGTTGAACTTGCTTAACGAGTGGACCCGGTTGGAGCCCCAACCGGTTCCCAAGACATAACACCCCTTCCCCCCAGATGGGAACACACATAATCTTTGAGATACGCCGGTGGTCTGTGTTGGCGACCCGAGCGACGTAACTCAGGAGATTCATTGGGCGAAGACAAGTTTGCGGACCCCAGGTCAGGGTACGTAGGGTGGCGACCAGGGCTCGGTGCAGGAACTGGAACCAGTGAAAAGTCTCTGCCTTCACTGGGGATAAACGGTGGGGCTCCCGGCTGGCAGTCCCAGTCTACTGCCTGCTCTCTCTGCTCCGTTGGTGAAGGTTGATCACTCTGGGAGCCCCTAGCTGGACCTTGGAGTGGCGCCCGCGGCTCTTCTGGTGGAGACGGGTCTGGGCCGGTCAGGCTGCTCCGTCGTCTCCGCAGCTGGTCCAGGTGTCTTCGCCACACACGACCGTCTTCAAGTTGGACCCGATAAGATCTCGGACCTGTGACAGCCACGACCTTCCCGGCCACCCACAGTGGGTCCCCCACGTAGTTCCTAGCAAACACTAGGTCCTGAACTGCGAAATTCCTGGCCAGACTGTCAGACCCCAAAGGGGAGTCTGGACAGTAGTGGGGGTGCAGCCTGTCTAAGGTAGTCCTCAGGCATCTCCCCATCAGCAGCTCACCCAGGGATTTGTTCATAACTGTGCACGGTGTGGTATGCTGGCTTAGGAGGAATTGAGACAGTTTAGAATGCCAATCCACTTGGCCGAACCTGGCTAACGCCTCCTTGGCTGATCTGACTGCCCTTTCAGCCAACCCGTTGCTGGCGGGGTGAAAGGGTGCCGTGAAGACGTGTCTGATGCCTAGATTGGTGACATACCTACTAAATTCGTTCGAGGTGAACTGGGGGCCATTATCAGAGACCAGTGTGTCAGGGAGTCCGTGAGTTACGAAAAGGTGAGTCAGGGCTTTAACAACTGCCTGTGTGGTGGTCGTGGGAAGTAAGGCCACATCTATCCATTTTGAATAGGCGTCCACGACCACCAAGAAGGTCTTGCCGTGCATTGGCCCGGCCAGGTCGATGTGAAGCCGTGACCACGGGGCATTGGCACTTTCCCACTTTGTGGGTGTGGCGGTTGGCAGGGCTGCCCTAGATTCCTGACAGGGTCGACACGAGCTCACCCACTTGGCGATCTGATCGTCCATCCCGGGCCACCAGACGTAACTTCAAGCTAACGCCTTCATCCGCACGATTCCTGGATGGCCCTCGTGCAGCATCTTCAAGACGGGTATGCGAAGGGTGGTTGGTATGACCACTCTGGTACCCCACAATAGGCATCCCTGCAACTTAGAGAGCTCTAGCTGGCGAGTTTTAAATGGGGCGAAATCAACTGAATAGTTAGTTTCCGGCCACCCCCTCCCTACCCAGTCCAGAACCTGGGCGATTGTTCTTTCCTTGGTAGTCTCTCAAGGTGAGATGGCACTTTTGAAGCTGTTTCTTTGTCAGTCTGGGCTGGATCTTCTTAAGCGTGTCCCAAGATATGATTGAGAGCGCTGACCCCGTGTCTACTTCCATGCGGCAGGGATTACCTTCTAGTAAAACAGAAAGTGTAATTTTATTGGGGGTGTAGAGTGTGTGGTTGGCTTGGTAACAAGTATGGCATTTTTCTACTTGCCTTCGGGGAACAGGAGAGGAAGGAGATCTTTGTGGAGAGGTGCGCGCTGCCTGGCAGACTCTTGCGAGGTGACCTTTCTTGTGGCAGTTGTGGCAGGTGGCGTTTCGGAACCTGCAAGATGCCCGGGAATGGGAACCTCCACAGGTCAGGCATAAAAGAGTTTGTTTTGGACCACTGTTGTTTCTTGGCCTCGCTCCTACCTGCGGCTGTCTCGTTGGTTTGAGGCGATGCACATCGGAGTATTCTGCCGGGTCATCCTCACTTACCGCTTCTTCAGAGTGTACAGAGGAAGTGCTAGGTCTGGGAGCGGTGCCCTGGATCTCAGCTGCGGACTGTGCTGCAAGTTCTGCAGCTAAAGCTTCTTCAACTGCCTGGGGGAGGTTTAGGTCTCTTCTAGCCAGCAAACGCCTCTGGAGTTTTAGATCCCTCACCCCACAGACGAGTTGGTCTAGCAGCATGTTGTCCAAATAGTTCTTGAACTCACATTGTAGAGCTGCTGTCCTCAGGGCTGCCATATATTGATTTATGGATTCCCCCTCAGCTTGCTTCCTCATCCTAAAAGCGAAGCGCCTAGCAATCTGAGACGGTTTTGGGGAGTAGTGGTTGGATAGCGTTTCCACCAGCTCTGCCCATGGGACATTCCCTATTTCTCGTGGGGCCAGGAGTGCTGTGGCAGTGTCATATACTACAGCCCCACAGTAGCTGAGGAAGTAGGATTTCTTCCTCTGCTCCGAAGCTTCAGCCAGTCCAATGGCATTGATAAAGTGGTTGAAGCGATTTTTATATGAGTCCCACTTTTCCTCATCGGGTTTGAAAGGGGGGAATACTGAATTGACATTCATTTTGGACCCCTCAGTCTCTTTGTAGACTGGTCTACCTCACTGGGAGCTCGTTGTCTTGGATTGATGCTGCTTGGGGGCGTGGGCGGCTGTGCCTACAGTGCCCTATTCTCACTCAAGGACTTCAGCTTTTCTGAGGCGCTTGAATTTTCGTGCTCTTTTGCTAGCGTTAGGCGGCTGTGGCTGTGGTGCTGTACTGACAGCGCTTTAAATTCGAGCCCTTTTTCTTCTTATTATTAATTTTTTTTTTTTTTTTTTTTTTGGCGAGGCGGCTGAGGCGCTCGCAATTTCACTGGGGAGTCTTCACTTAGAGACGGCTTCTGTAATTAGTGCCCAATTGTGATCGAGGCGGCTGAGGCTCTCAGCGCCGTAGCTTGCTCGGGGCTGCAGCTCAGTGACAGCCGTTAGAAATTTCGCGCCTTTTTTTCGCGCGTGCGGGCGGCTGCGGCTTCAGCGCCCGACTTTCCCTATCCGTGGTGCTCTAACCGACGCGCTTTCTCTGATAGCGCCCGGCCTTCTCTAACCCGGTTGATCTAACCTGAGCTTTCACTTTTGCGCTGACAGGCTGCTGAGTCCGATGGCTCGGTAAGCAAACGGCAAGCGGCTGCGGCTTCCGCTGACAGGCTCCTGTTCCTTTAGAAAATGCTCCTGGCTAGCCTTCACATCCCACCCTCGTCGCCAGTGTTGTATTTCAAGGGAAAGAGAGGCTTAGACCAGGGCATGCAATTAACACGTTTATTGAAGGAACAGTGGTTGTCGCGTCTGCCAGCCAACGGGCAGACTAGCTTGCGAACAACAGCTGGCTTGGCTTGACAGCCGGCTATTTATAGTCGGCTGTCAACCGACGCCAGCCAATAGGAACGGTTGTTGAACTTGCTTAACGAGTGGACCCGGTTGGAGCCCCAACCGGTTCCCAAGACATAACAGTTGGAATGCAGTATTAAAGACTAACTCTGCCCACTGCCATCCTTTCATCCTTCCAAAGTGGGTAAAAGAGCACCCAGATTGTTAGGAGCAATATGCTGTCTCTGTAAACTGCTTAGAAAGATCTGTAAAGCATTATGAAATCTAAGTGCTATTGCTATATTTATCTTAGACCAACCTTAGCTTCAGGCTACAAGAGAATCCAAAATGCAGTTGTGGAGCAAAATATCAAAATTCTCAATATTGTGTGATATATTTTGCATATAGAGTCACACAGAAATTTGTAAGTTGTCAAATGGATAAAGTAAAGCAATAGTCTTGAGCAGATTAAGAATTGGGTTAAAGTCCCATCTATTGCTGCTACCCAAAGAATGAGCTTAGCTGCTGCTAGGGAGAGTGGGTGTTCAGAACTGATTGTAGCCCACTGCTCATCCTAGCATCATAGCTCTGAAAATAACTTCGAAAGGTGGCCACCTCACATTAATTCACAGTATGACTCTTCACTATAAAGACATTACGACCACTTCTTATAGCAGCCATCCTCTAGTAAAGTTCCTAACTGTGCTGTGTCTAAAAGAAGCTAGTATGAATAAATGTATACAGAAATAAATATATTTTTAAAAAAAATAATTGATTTGTCTCTAATTTATTTTGTAAAATCAACATTAGAAGCATATATTAACATGTATCCTTCTA
The DNA here is from genome assembly GCF_900518735.1 of Pseudonaja textilis. Next base: position 1,299,116 of record NW_020769343.1, on the reverse strand, counting down.
AAAAGATAAGAAAATCAAAAGAAATTTTTGGTTGACTGTACCCTTTTCCTTTTTTAACAGGATCCAATAATGTAGCTAACAATCTGTAACAACACATTTTCATGAAGGTTTTTATGAAGTTAAAATGCAAATACAGTTGCTAAATAGGAATTCTGAATACCTAACTGAGCAATCAGCTCCATCTATGGAAGAATAATTTCAAGTGAAATATAATCTCTAAAGCTTGTTATTTTAGCATTTTTCCAAACAATTGATAATATAACATGTGTTGATGAGTAGCTGTTAATGGATTATGTTTTTCTTTTCCCCTTATTTAATTAGTGTCTGCAGCTGAATTTTAGTATTATGCAGGTTAACATTTGATAAATCCAATCCATCATGAACTGAATCATTTATTTAGATAGATAAATACATTTTTCATGGGTTTATGACAGATACAACTGCATATAAAAGATCTGCTATTTGTACCATGCATCAAAAATTTTGATCTAATCTTCACCGTAATCCACAAATGCCTGCAAATCTAATGTCACCGGTATAGAAAATACTACTGTTGCAATCACCAGATGACTAAACCTAATGCTAAAGTCACTTGGAAGCAAGCATGTTGATGTTTAACTGAAATTGAGGCAAGATGTAGATTCAAACCATCTCCATAATGATTCAACATATTGGTTGCCCTAAGGCTGTTCCATAACTCAGTTCAAGTATTCTTTTTCAGTTGTCAGCCAGCAGAAAACAAGAAAGCATAGGGTTTTGTGGGTTTTTGATGGTCCTTATTGGCTATCATAAACACTTGCAGCAGTAGGACAGTCTTCTTACTTTGAGAGATGGAAAGACCAATCTTTTGTACATCTTCTCAAGGTCACATAAAAACGTCTATGTTATTAAATCACAGTGTTGGCACAGATTCTGTAAGATGGCTAAATTTACAAGTCTAGCCCTCACTTCATTTGCCACACCTCTTTGCTGCCCAAATAATTATAGGTCTGAGTAGCCGACAACCCAAATATCAATTGACATAAATGTGGTGGACTGGGGAGGATGAGGAATTGCTTTATTAGTCAGTCTCCTTTGTTGTACTGCTTCATTACCATTGGTGATGATCAGCTGCTATAATAGCTGAGCCAGATTTTTGAGTCAGAGATCAGCTCAGAAACCTGGTATGTACAGAGAAACGAACCAAGTTTAAAATAATTGGATTCTCTTATTGTCTAACATGGGTGGGTGGGGGAATGCCCTGAAGGGAAGTGTGTGCACTGCCTTTAATCTAAAATGACCAATAATGTGCTGGGCTGATCCTATCCTTTTGTGGTTTACTTTACAGAACTATCATCACAAATTATCAGTGAAGCTCATTAGCCTATACCTAAAGGAAAGCCATCATGTTTTTTAATTGCTACCCTAAAACACTACCCTAACATCAGAACAGCAACAGATGGCATTTTCATAGCTTGACGAGTTCCCAATCAGGAAATCTTCATTATCTTTGTATGTTTAGTGCAAAAGTGAATTTAGTTTAGTGAAAAGAAGTTGTAAGCTTATTCATCAGATTGTCCATAACATTCTCAAAACTGCCCAGTTGGCAACCCAACAGGGTCCAGGCTATTTGAGAAACTGACTCACCTTATAGAATTAGCCCCCTCCAGCCATGCCAGCAGAAGGAATATACATGGATCCTATCCACCAAGGAATTTTAACTGGTGGAATCCAGAAAAAGAGCCTTTTCTGCCATGGCTCCTGCCTTTTGGAACATCTTTCCCCCTGAGGTCAGATCCGCTTTCACTCTTTTGGCCTTCGGAAAGGCCTGAAAATATTGTTGTGTCCACTAGCTTAGAATTCCAATTGGGGTGTGGCACATTGGAGATGGATAATGGAGAAAAGAACACCTGGCTTTCTCCCTATGAGAACTTTGCTCCTTCCCTCCCCATCCTGTTTTAATTGCATTTTTAAATTTTATATTTTTATTTATTGTTTTGATGTTTTATACTGCATTTTATTCGTTGCTTTTATTTATTCATTCATTCTTTATAAGCTAAGCAGCCTAGAGTCATCTTTGGATAGAAATTTGATAAATAAATAAAACAAAAACCCTCTGTATAATTTCATTAATTAAGGACAAAACCCCTCATTAGCATGTATTCTTAAAATCCAAAGTTGAGAAATAAATGGAAAACAAGTCTAGAGAAAGAAAGAGTTTCAAGGCTTAAACTCTGCAGGTTAATATATAAATATGTCTATATTTCAAAAGTTTGCAGTAGCTGATCATCAGCGTAACAGCCTTTTTCACATTTACAATAGAATCATCTACCTGGGCCTCATTTTCCAACATCCATGATTGGGTACTTGTTTGTGATTCTAAGAAGCAGATCAGTGGTGGGATTCAAATTTCTTTTTACTACTGGTTCTGTGGGCGGGGCTTGGTGGGAGTGGCAGGGGGAAGGATGCAGTAAAATCTCCAGTCAGAGGTGGTATTTGCCGGTTCTCTAAACTATTCAAAATTTCCACTACCAGTTCTCCAGAACTGGTCAGAACCTGCTGAATACCACCTCTGAAGCAGATCCATTTCCATATATACAGTAAAGCTGTGATATCCAGAGGATATTCATCTGGAAAATACAGTACAATTCCAGAAGAACTGTAGGAAATCCATATTGGATGCACATTGATTGAAGTGTTTGGGTCATATCCATTCCCCTCCTCTTCCTCCCCCCCAAAAAAGTATGTGGTGGAAATCAGGAGGAATTTGACTTAGATTAAAAACTACAAGGTTTTGTACAGTCCTTTCTCCCTATCCATTTAAGCAATGAAATGTGCTAATGTGCTGGACACATTCAGATTTTAGAATAAATGTTAATACCTTGACTGCAAGCTATCAGCTAAAATAAAAAAAAATCAAAATTTAGGTTTTTTTATACTTTTAGAAAAAAGGAATAATGCTTTTGGCATGTTTTTAAAATGCTAGAAAATTTAAAATCACTTGAAATCTTCTGCTGACATTAACATTTTAAAAAACCTAGAAATGGTCATGTTCTGATGAAGTAAAACTAGCAGGTCAACAATTGGATTTATTGTACACATGTGTAACAATTCAATTTATGCTAAACACATTTCCTTCTCAGCTGCAGCATGGAATTTCATTGCGCAAAGCTGGCAAATATAGTTAAATATCTTGATTGCTTATTAAAAGAAAAACTTGACTAAGGTGGTTGAATTTTTCATCTATTTTTAATTGGGCCATTAATCCAAGAAAATGTGTGGATTGAGGATTAGGTATAGATGTTTGATTGCCCTTCTGAGATGGCTGTGTCTCTGTACACTGCTGTAAACTACAGGATATACCAGATCTAGGCTGCAAAACCTGAACTATTTTCTGTCAACTAGATGTATGGAATTTTTCAACCTAGACTACCTATATCCAAGTGATACATACATTGATTCTAAATGTCTTCATTCAATGTTCCCACCTTAAGAGAAATGTTCAGATTATCATAGTTACAGATTTCTTTTTGCAATCCTCACTTGCCATTTCATTCTGTAATAGAGAAAAAATACATATTGAGACTTTTTGGAGGTATGCAAAAGCATAACAAAATGATTTTGTTAACAAATAAAAACAGAGCATGCTTATGCGTACATGTATATATCTATCTATATTATCTATATCTAATTTATATCTGTTCATATTCTCAAAGGGAAATAAAAAATAGAGTGTTTTAGTCATTAAAATTCACCCTTCATATCATGACCTGTTTAAGTGTATATTTCTTTCATCATTACCAAAATCAATATTAGTGTCTAGATTGGCTGGGAATACCGTTTTTCAATAGCTGAACTTCCAGGAAATGAATCAGTTAAGAGGCAGCCTTCTTTGTTCAATTGATGTGTTTATTAAGTACATCATTAATTTAATAAAAGAGAGGCATATGATTGTTTCTGTAATTCAAGAGAGTTATTGTCATATGAAGTACCCTTCACTAATATTGTTGTACAAAGGCAAAAATCTAAAAAGCACTTGTGTCTTTTTTGCCTTTCTGACTGTGATCTAACTTAACAAATTGGCAAAGATGCATGCTTGCAGTGAAGACAGGTCCAATTTAGTTCAAGGCAGGTGAAATCTTTTAAGAATTCTTCTATATAAATTCATTTGCAGAAAGTCTAACTGATTTTAGTAGTCCTGAACAATGTTTAGGCATGCTAACTTTTGCGTTATCTTCCTTACTTTATAGCCGCATATCAGTATCTAAAAGGAGAAAGCTCATTACTGGTTCAGCATTACAAAATAATAGAATAACAGAGTTGGAAGGAATCTTGGAGGTCTTCTAATCCAAGCCACTAGTCAGGCAGGAAACCCTATGCCAGGCAAATGGTTGCCCAATCTCTTCTGAAAAACTTCCAGTGTTCGAGCACCCACAGCTTCTGGAGACAAGTTGGTTAATTGTTCTAAGAGAAAATTTCTCCTTTGTCCTGGGTTGATTTGCTCCTAGTTTCCACCCACTGATTCTTGTCCTGCCTTCAGGTGCTTTGAAGAATAGCTTGACACCCTCTTTGTGGCAACCCGTTACATATTGGAACACTGTTATCATGTCACCCTTAATCCTTCTTTTCATTAAACTAGAAATACCCAATTCCAGCAACTTTCCATCTTTGTTGCTCTTCTCTGAATTTTTTCTAGAGTCTCACCATCTTTTTTTTTTTTCATTGTGCTGACCAAAACTGAATGCAGTATTTCAAGTATGGTCTTACCAAGCCATTATAAAGCAGTACTAACAGTTCATGTGATCTTGATTCTATTCTTTTGTTAATGCAGCCTAGGATTGTGTTGGCTTTTTTGGCAGCTGCAGCACATTGCAGGATCATATTTCAGTGATTGTCTACTAGGACTCCAAGATCCCTGTCACAGTTATTACTGATGCATGTACCACCTATACTATACCTGTGCATTTGGTCTTTCTTTTACCATTGAATTTCATTATGTTAGGTAGTGTCCAATAATTCAAGTCTGTCAAGATCCTTCTGCATCTTAAGTTTATCTTCTGGAGAGTTGATTATTCCTGCCAGCTTGGTGTCATCTGTAAATTTGATGAGTTCCTCATCTATACTCTGCAAAAATATGGATAACCATTGGATGGCAGAGTTTGATCTTTGCATATCTCTTTGCTGCTCCCTACTGGCCATTGTTGCAGCCCAGCTCTAGAGCTGAAGTATTGCGAGGAATTTAAAGTACTTGGCCTGAGAAAAAAAGGTAATAATTAGGAAGTGATTTGGCAGCTTTGATGAAGCACTTTTTTATTTGAAACTGATTTCCCAGCCTCCTGATTAAAAAAAAAGGGAAGTAAGGAAAGCAATGAAACCACCTCAGAAGAAAGCATAAAATTAGCCATCTGTTTTGCATATTTAATATTTAATATTCTTCTAATAGATATTTCTCCTAAAAGTGTTTATATTTGATTAATCCTATCAAAAAATTTAAAATAAAATTTAAAAAAAAAACTTTTTCTGACCTATTGTTTAAAACAAAAAAGAATCGACAATTGTCAGTAGAAATGGCTAAATAGGTCAAAACAAGGAAATGGCCCATCCTATATAACCGCAATGGTGAACCTATGGCACGTGTACCAGAAGTTGCATGCAGAGCCACTTCTGACAGCATGTGAGAGGACGCCTGGAAGAGCCCCACTGTGCATGCGCATGTATGCCACAGCCCAACAGCTGATTGTCGGGTATCTGGCATGCATGCGCAGGGGCGTGGGTGTGTGGGAGATGCGCATGCATGCTCAGAGATGCGCAGAATGTGTGGGGGATCGCGTGCACATGCACAGAGACACATGGCATGGGAGAATCATGTGCACATGTGCAGATGCATGGCACACATGTAGGGAGTTACTCACGCATGCGCAGGGGCGTGGGGGGGACAGCATTCATTGCCTTCTGAGTGCTGGCATGGGAGCCAAAAAAGTTTAGCCATCACTGCTATATAATCTTTAAACTAGGCTTCAAAAATGGTGGCATTCTGCTGTCACATTCATTGTTTAAGGCCATCACCATAATTTGACCATTATCTTCTTGTTTCAGAAATGGCATCTTATCTTCCCATCTGGCATCTGCCTGTTCATCCAATGTGCACAGTTCTCTCCTTCATTTTGTTAGTCGTCCTTGGCCTTAATCAGATAGAGCAGATTTTAAACAAACTAGCCATCTGGCAATTCTGTTTGTCTTCAAACTTCTCATTAAGCAGATGCATGCTAAGCTATTGGCAAATTATTGACAAATGAAACATAAAGAGGTAATCTTAGTCTCACACTGAACATCCTTGCAAGACAGTTCAAGAGTGATAACACATGCCCAAAAGGTAGACACAGGGGAGTTTGAGGACATAGATAATCGTATAGCTCTGACATACATTTCCACAAGACTTATTGCACAGTGTTTTACTCTGAACTCAAAACCTCAAAAATAGAAACTAAAGGCAGAGAGAAATGAGAGCAAGATTTCTTTCATTTATCTTACATGGAATCATTGCACTGCATTGCATTGCACCTTTTTATCTTTTCAAAAGCAGCTTTTAAGTTATTCATTGCAATTATACAGTTTCTAAAGAATGAATCACATGATCACTTGGAAACACTAATTAAAAGAAATAAAAATCATATAACATGTTCATTATATTTATTTGATATAAATGCAAAATGGAGCTTGGGATCTTAAGATTTTGATCCTATGCACGCTGAAGCCAATATGCTTATAAGTATGCTTATAAATAAATAATAACTGGAAATCATATAAGTGTACTAATAGCTAAAACTACTTCCCTAAATACTTGAAAACTTCCACCTTAATTAAGTTAGTCACTTGGCCTTCATAAGAAATTTACAGGTGAAACTCGAAAAATTAGAATATCATGCAAAAGTTCATTTATTTCAGTAATGCAACTTAAAAGGTGAAACTAATATATGAGATAGACTCATTATATGCAAAGCAAGATAGCTCAAGCCGTGACAATTATGGCTTACAACTCATGAAAACTCCAAATCCACAATCTCAGAAAATTAGAATATTGTGAAAAGGTTCAATATTCTAGGCTCAAAGTGTCCCACTCTAATCAGCTAATTAAGCCATAACACCTACAAAGGGTTTCTGAGCCTTTAAATGGTCTCTCAGTCTGGTTAAGTAGGAATCACAATCATGGGAAAGACTGCTGAACTTACAGTTGTGCAGAAAACCATCATTGACACCCTCCATACGGACGGAAACCCTCAAAAGGTAATTGCAAAGGAAGTTGGATGTTCCCAAAGTGCTGTATGAAAGCACATTAATAGAAAGTTATGTGGAAGAGAAAAGTGTGGAAGAAAAAGGTGCACAAGTGGCAGGGATGACCGCAGCCGGAAGAGGATTGTCAGGAAAAGGCCATTCAAAAGTGTCGGGGACCTTCACAAGGAGTGGATTGAGGCTGGAGTCAGTGCATCAAGAGCCACCACACACAGACAGATCCTGGACATGGGCTTCAAATGTCGTATTCCTCTTGTCAAGCCACTCCTGAACAACAAACAACCTCAGAAGCATCTTACCTGGGCTAAAGAAAAACAGACCTGGTCTGTTGCTCAGTGGTCCAAAGTCCTCTTTTCTGATGAGAGCAACTTTTGCATCTCATTTGGAAACCAAAGACCCAGAGTCTGGAGGAAGAATGGAGAGGCACACACTGCAAGATGCTTGAAGTCCAGTGTGAAGTTTCCACAGTCTGTGTAGATTTGGGGAGCCATTTCATCTGCTGGTGCTGGTCCACTGTGCTTCATTAAGTCCAGGTTCAACACAGCCGTCTACCAGGAGATTTTGGAGCACTTCATGCTTCCTTCCACAGAGCTTTATGGGGATGCTGACTTCATTGTCCAGCAGGACTTGGCACCTGCCCACATGCCAAAAGCACCAAAACCTGGTTTAATGACCATGGGATTACTGTGCTTGATTGGCCAGAAAACTCACCTGACCTGAACCCCATAGAGAATCTATGGGGCATTGCCAAGAGAAAGATTAGAGGCATGAAACCGAACAATGCAGAAGAGCTGAAGGCCGCTATTGAAGCATCCTGGTCTTCCATAACATCTCAGCAGTGCCACAGGATGATAACTTCCATGCCACGATGCATTGAGGCAGTAATTGCTGCAAAAAGGGCCCAAATCAAGTATTGAGTACATATGCATACTTATACTTTTCAGAGGTCCGATATCGTTCTATGTGCAATCCTTGTTTTATTGTTTGCATGTAATATTCTAATTTTCTGAGATTGTGGATTTGGGGTTTTCATGAGCTGTCAGCCATAATCATCACAATTATGATAAATCACAGCTTGAACTATCTTGCTTTGCATGTAATGGGTCTATCTCATATATTAGTTTCACCTTTTAAGTTGCATTACTGAAATAAATGAACTTTTGCATGATATTCTAATTTTTTGAGTTTCACCTGTATTAGAGGGGATAAAATCAAGATCATATGAAGTTCTAGTACCAATTTACAAAGCCTTACTAAGACCACACTTGGAAAATTGCATCCATTTCTGGTCACCACAATATAAAAATGATGTTGAGAGTCCCGAAAGAGTGCAGAGAGGGGCAACAAAAATGATTAGGGGACTGGAGGCAAAAATATACGAAGAACAGTTACAGGAATTGGGTATGTCTAGTCTAATGAAAAAATGGACTAGCGGTGACATGATAGCATTGTTCCAATAGTTGAGGGACTTCTACAAAGACGAGGAGGTCAAACTACTTTCCAAAACACCAAAAGGCCATACAAGAAACAATGGTTGGAAACTAACCAAGGAGAGAAGCAATCAAGAACTAAGGAGAAATTTCCTAATGGTGAGAGCAATCAACCAGTGGAATAGCTTGCCTTCAGAAGTTGTGGGTGCTTCATCAGTGGAGGTTTTCAAAATTGACTGGAGAACCATTTGTCTGAAATAGTATAGGGTTTCCTGCTCGAGCAGTGGGTTGGACTAGATCTCCAAGGTCCCTTCCAACTCTGTTGTTCTATGTTCCATATTCTATTAGCTATGTCTCCTGTATATATACATGATCTATAATAACTAATGTTATTGTATGGTTTCAAAACTTTCAAATCAGTGCAAGATTCTATTACCTCCTCTCTGTCTTGTTCGATGTTCAAAAACTGACATACTGCTACTCTGAATAGTAGTTTAGAGACAGAGAACAGTTGCTGTCATTCATACACCATGTTGTTTTTCAACAACTTATTACTAGATCTCTCCTTCAGCATCAGCAACTTGAGGAGACCTTCTTGCTTGACTTAATTGGAGTCTAATTTATAAAGATTTATAAAGTGGTATTAATTGATTTTGATTTTATGCCTTTGTTTATACAACCAAGGATTGTATTAGTATTATTGGCTGCTGCCACACACTGCTAGTTCATATTTAAATGATCATCCACTAGGACTCCCAAGGTTACTGTTCATCCACTAGGATCCCCAGAGTTACTATTTTTGAGCCAGGTTTCACCTAATTTGTACTTGTACCTTTGTTTTTTCCTGCTAGGTATAAAACCTTGCTTTTCTTCACATTAAATTTCATGTTGTTGGATAGGGCACATTGTTTAAGTCTGTCAAGATATTTTTGGATCCTCAGCTTGTCTTCTGGGATATTAGCTATTCTTGCCAGTTTAGTGTCACCTGCAAATTTGATGAGTTCCCTTTCTATTCCCTCATCTAAGCCATTTATGAAGATATTAAAGAATACTGGGCCTAAGATGGAACCTTGTGGTATCTCACTGCTTACATCCATGTAGGTGTAGTACCATTATGGACTACACATTGAGTACAGTTTGTTAGCCAGTTACAAATCCATCTATTCAATAGCATGACGTATCCTAGGAAGCCTCAACCAATCATGAGGTACAAGGATCTAACACAGAGGTAGCCATATTTAAAATTCTATGGACCCTGTCCACTTTCTCAGAACCAACTGTCATAAAGTTTTACAAACCATCCTCAAACAACACCACAGGATCTGCACAGAGTCGAAATCTTCAACTTTATCTGACAAATATGTAGAATATTCCTTATAGTGGTACTGTAGACATTCTTCTGGCCTCTATTTCTCCAGGAGAGTTTAGGTCATCATAAATAGGACCATCAGTCAACAAGAAGATGAGATAAGGATGGGAAAATAACTACCTCTGCCACTCTTGTTGCCTTGAAGTAAATCTTACTAAAAGATTTTATCTATGTTTGATTGAATATTTCTATGTTCTCCTCCAGTAGTGCTTTAGGTATCACTTCTGGTACTTTATCTCCCTGTCTCCTTTGAAAACCAAAGGGATCTCCAGGATTGATGTGCAGAAAGATATTGCACAGGAACAAACTATGACTATTACCCCCCTCTCATTTAGATAGAGACTATGGTCTTAAATGAACTCTTTTTCAGAATGTGATTAATAATTCCAAATTCTCTCTGAAACCCAATAGAGTAGCACTTGGGTAGTCAATAGGTGTTTGCCCCTCAATGAGGAAAGCTCCAGAGAACTTCAAGTCTAACAGAGATCTAACCTTCAAAAGCACCAATATTGCTATTCTAAGGAGGGAAAAAAGATATAAAAATGACTGTAAATAATCTGGACCAGATCCAGATTGTAATGATAAAGATGAACTTATTGTTCAATGCCTTCCCCCTTTCCCAGGGTTAATTCATGTTTTTCTAACTGTTGCATTACTTCCCCAAGGTCACCTCTCTGGTCTTCATACTTCAGCAGATGTTTAGGACTACACATTTAAAACCACCATTTTAATGTCAAGGTTATGTGAACTTTGACACCTATGATTTATCCACATATAATGCACATTTTTTAAACTAATACTGAACCAATTATTAATATGATTTTACAAAACCACAGTAAAAGGTCAGTGTAATACTTTTACACCAAAAAAACTGGGATTTATTGGTTTATGAAGAACTTTGGGGTTGGAAGCACTAAGCCTCTGTGGGCTACCTTATATTACTTAATTTAGTTTTTGTTTCTTTTATGGATATCAATGAACTGTTCCTTGTTGCTCATAAATTGTAAGCCATCCAGGGTCATGTATAGCTGGTCAGTTTCAAAATTATATCTATAGAAAGGAAAAAAACAATTCTTGGATCTATTGAGATTGGCATCCACCCTAGAATGGAAAAAAAACCTAATTAGTCTGAATTTAAAAAAATGTCTTTATTATATGCATTTCAGTATTTGAATTGGCTCTCAATAACAAAACAGCATGATCTGTGTTACAAATTTTAATTTGTTTAAAAACACATATCTATGTCTACATGTGTATATGTGTGTGTGTGTGTGTGTGTGCATATGTGTGTGTATGTTTGTGAGTATGTGTGCAGGATTTATTGTGGGATGGTTCTGTATTTTGTACCTTTATTTATAACATGATGGGGTAAGCTTATATTGTTTTGTATTTTATAATTTTTCAGTTCTGATATTTTTTCTCATTTGTATATTTCAGTAATAATAATAATAAAATAAAGAAATGAGCTTAATATAATAAATTGTTGTTTCAGATAATACATACCTTGCGATTCACTCTTCTAACCTTTTGTTGAAATCATAAGGCCCAAATCTAATTATTTATTTAAAATAAAATAGGAATGAGTGAATAATTGATTTACCTTGGTAAATACAAAGTCAACCCCTGATTGTACACTGCCTTCTGACACTTTGTAGTCAGCTTGTTCTCATATTCATAATATCATGGCCATTTCCACCTCCAACCCTACTATCTCATAATGTCACTTATGTGCGACAGCTTTTTCTCTCTCACGCATGCAGAAAGCGGGGGGGCGGGGGGGGAAGGGAACAGAGAGGGAGAGATGCACTTTCACCATTCCAGATATATTTTAGGCATCTAGCATGCTTACTTCTACAAAGATTATCTCCATATGTTTAAAAGTTCTTGATAGCAACTGGAATATATAATATCTTATGTGATAAATCTTCAAAATAGAATGAGCACATGTGTGTGCATTTGTATCTGCCCACATTCTTATTGTGATGACAGAAGAAAGAATGGGAATTTGGTGGCAGGAAGAAACCAGGAACAAAACCGCTACTCAGTATTTGTTTATGTTATTACAAATGAAGTAATTAGTGCAGGAGGAACTTCAACAATAAAAACAAAGGAAATAAAATAGGCTATACTTTCAATAACCTGTAATTTAGTGCTCTACAATTAAAGTGAAACTTCATTCCACTTAAACTAAATTAATAATAGAGGATCATGGGAAACTCTTTGATTGAGGAAGTAAAAATTCATTAGCTTCACAGTTCAAAGTAAAATTGCCACACAAAATCATCAGGTCAGAACAGTACACTTGGCCTTTCAATGAAAATTATACCAGCTAATACCAGTTTAACCAAGTGATTCAGGGTAGAATTGAACAACAAAGATTTTTGTAAGTAATGTATTGCTTCTAAGTGTAACTCAGCTTCTCATTTTGCCTTACCAGATATAGACACTGAATCTTCAATAACTAAATTTATTACTACTTTTCTTTGTAAAACAAAACAAGAAAAAGAGAAAAAATAAATGTTTATAAAATCAGAGCTAAATTTAAATGACCTTTTCTTCTATTAGTATTTCCTGTTCTCACACATTTTTGACTTGTCAAAAACCATAAAAAACCCCATAAAAACAGTTCAATTGAGCAAAGATGAAGAATTGTACATGCATGTGAAGAGAGAAAGAAGAGAGAGAGAAAAAAAATAAGGCTTAACATACATGTTCATCATTTGAACCTCAGTTTGAAACTATCATTTCTAATTTCCAATAACTGAAAAGACTACTTAGGAGAAAACTTTTCATAATTTTGAGAAAGTGTTGCCAAGTGTATTGAAGAAAATTGTATATCATAGTCTTTTAAAAAGTTGTTATGTTAGACGAAACGAAACATCTAACAGGCAGAAATGGAGAAATTTCGTAACTTTAGTTTCATTCTCTATAACAGATTTTCCCCCATCGATGAAATTAACTCAGAATATTTCTCACTTGTCTTTCTCCTGTTATCTCCATTTGCTGAAGTACAACATATGGAATGGTCTAACGTATCCTGCTTGAGCAGAGGGTTGGATTAGAAGACTTCCAAGGCCCCTCCTAACCCTATTATTCTATGTTATTCTATGCCACTACCATGATCCTATTAATACTTACTTTCATATCTCACTAATCCAAATTGCAATAATTCATGCTTTATGACATATATTATCCTTAAATTCAGAATTGAATCTACATTTTCACTTCCATACAATAATCTTTACCGCTTGTCCAGGAGGTCAGTTGATCACTAGTCAAATCTATTAAATCCTTCTTTTTTTCTATTAGTTTCATAAATTTACATCTTTTAAAAAATTATTTATTCATTTTTATCCCACATTACTATTTTTATAAATAACTCAAGGCAGTGAACAATATTTCTTTCTTTTCCTATTTTCCTTATTACAATAACCTTGAGTTAGGCTGAGAGACTGTGACTGATTCAAAGTCACCCAGCCAGCTTTCATGCCTACAGAGGAACTAGAACTCATAATCCCCTGGTTTCTAGTCTGGTGCCTTATCTATTAGACCAGGGGTGTCAAACTCAATTTCATTGAGAGCTGCATCAGGGGTGTGTTTGACTGGAGGGGCGTGGCCAGTGTGGGTGTGGCCAAAATGACATCACTTGTGTTGGGGAGGGTGCCTGTGGTGGCCTGAGCACTCTGCCACTGAAAACAGGCTCCTGATCTCCATTTTCGGCTGCAACAGTCTCCTGCAACCCTTTGCCAGTAAAAAGGAAGGCTGCGCATGGCCCCAGTGAGCTCCATTTTCACTGGAAGAGACACCATGGGCTGGTCCTTTATTTCCAGGGGGGCCCCATGGGCACTCGGCCTTGAGTTTCATACCCCTGTATTAGACCAAAGTGGTCTTTTTTAAATGTAATTCATCAATGCATATTCTTTACCACAAACTCTTCTTATATTACAAACATTTTTTGCTATGGGGAATATATCAACAGGATTTCTACTACTTCCTATTTCATTGACTCTATGTTCGTTATTGCAATGGCCAACTGAGATTTTCACATGCTTTTTAATTAAGATATGAAATAATAGTGATACCAGGATACTATTATTTTGTCTTTCTGCTACTTGCCAGAAGTTTAGACTATATCTCTCCAAATATATTGATAAAATAAAATGTATTCTGCAAAACAATCTTTGCAGATTTTTTTTCTGATTTATGTTTTATTGTTCGTTCTTTTTCCAAACATATGAGCAAGGAAAAAAAACCAAATCCTATATCCTCAAGAAAAATATTTTTGATAGGAGATAATTGTTGGTCATTAAAGCTTTGTAATTACCTCTTCAAACTCTTCACTGTTTTATGAATTTATTTAGAAAGCAGCCTGCTCTTCAATAGTTTAATAAAAACAACAAAAATAAAACAACATGTAAAATATTTCTAGATAGAAAAATAACTGCTTTGAGAAGTTTTAATTAGTAAGTTAGAATTTTTTCTGGGGACTTTGAAGGTTTTTTGTTTGTTTGTTTGTTTTTCCCTTTTTCATACATATATAAGTTTCACATTTATTTTATTGTTAAAAGGAACTGATTTTTTAAAAATCATTGACAGAAAATAATGTTTATGTATTTTTGAAATTCAAGTGTCCAGTAGGCCTATAATATTTAGATTACCAAAATCAGAACAACTAGCATTTCTTGTATTACCTTCTGGTGCTTTGCAAAATAATTTTACACTCTCTTCTTTGTGGCATCCCCTCAAATACTAGAATACTGCTACCATACCACCCCGGTCCTTCTTTTCTCTAGACTGGCAATACCCAATTCCTGCAGTTGTTCTTCATATGTTTTTGTCTCTAGGCCCTTAAACATCTTAGTTGCTCTTCTTTGCACTTTTTCCAAAATCTCAGCATCTTTTTTATAACGTGGTGACCAAAGCTGGATGCAGTATTCCAAGTCTGATCTTACTAAGGATTGTATTTGCTTTTTTGGCTAAGGCTTTCTTTCTATTTTATTCTACTTTCTGTAACTTTTAAAATCTTCTAACATTCTTTTTAACCCAAAATCCAATAATTCCTTCAATACATTTAACTCATCTTTCTAATCAATAAAAATGACAAAGAGGTTTGTTTTTTGGGTATGATATAAGTTTGTCAGCTAACTTTTGTTTAAAGTTAAATAAAACTGCCATTGTTGGCTACAATATATTATTGACTTCCATCCGACTAACCTTAGTAGCAGCTAATAGGTTTGATTAAAACCGAATGGGAGCTAAACTAGATGGTATTGATTTTTCCATTGTTTTCAGTGCCACTCATAGCATATTTACACAGAAATAAATCTCAATGTGTTCAGTGGCTGTTTTTTCATGTCAGTAATTAGAACTGACTCAGCTTCATTTTTGATTCATATTTAGTCCATCACATTTAAAAGACCAAAGTAATGCAAACATCAATATCATATTTGTTCACTTGCTTATTCATTATGCAATGGATAAGTTGTCCTGTTTTACTGATGTAATTCTAAGGAAGCTTTTTAAAGAGCATTTCCTAATCAATCCAATGAGACTTGCTACTGAATTAGTATGCATGAGACCTGAATGACAAGAGGTACATGTCAGAAATGAAATGTGGAGATTTCTAAAGAAAGGAGTCTATAACATTACTTAGGCATTGTATTATAGTAATTGTATTATAGTAATTCAGAAGTACAACTCGTCAATGGGCTGTGGCTATGCTGAACAGTCCCTTGTAATAGCATATATAAAAGTTAACACATTGACAAGGATGAATCTTGAACTCAGGGTGGAGTTCTAGATGAGAATGTACAATACTTGAGGGTAACTAAATCCTAGTCTGGTTTGGGGGAACTGCAAAAAGGTCGCAAAATCACAGAAAGTGGATTGGGCCTGGACAAAAACTAATTCATTCAATTTAAATGTAACTAAAATACTATTGAATTAATTACAGATTTAATGAGTAGTCCCCAATTATTTAAGTTCTTTTTTGTAATAGTATTACAATTTTTAGAATAGAATTCTTTATTGGCCAAGTGTGATTGGACACACAAGGAATAATCACTGATGAGTTGCTGTATACCACCCAGGATCAACTATGGTTTTGTGAGCTATAATTCAGAGAACCACAAAAGTTTCATATGTTCAGTAAGTAAATACATGCTCGACTTGTTCCCAGAATTTTATCCAAAGTGAATACAAATTGTTAAATTACCATTTCACTCAGTTCTTCTGTTTGTATTCTAATTATAAGGCAGAATTCAGTACTGAACCTTAACGTTGCTGACAAGATATTACGGTAAGTAGGTAATGAACCTTGTATTGAATACTGGAAGAAAGTCCTTAATTTTTAACAGGAAAACTAATATTTTCAGTGGTTCCATTAAGAGGACATGTTAATGGCAACATGAAGTTCCGAGCAGTTACACGTGTTTTTTCATTTTAGCATCAATTTGCTAGAGGTCGTGCAACACTTGTATTTGGTATCCATTTGTTTAATGAGACATTTTCATATTAGTGGATGAAGTAGATTGTAGGCAGGATCTGGTTTTCCTTTTATTTCCTTCATTAAAAAGACTATTATGACTATATGTGAGGCCAGATGGAAACCATAACATCTTTTTTTAATGCTACCTTCTCCTTAATGAAGCCACAGGACAATATCAAATTCACATGCATAGTGGAGTTTAATATAATTGTTGCTTGCACTGTTCCCCATTTTGCGATAATAGGCAATATGCAAATCATACTCAGTGTGAATATACCTTGGAAAGGTAAAAATATTTTATGGAAATTTTAAAATTACATGAGCACCTTTCAATACTGAAGCACTTTATTATATTAACATTTGTGCAGTTAATTTCCAGTTTGACTTTAAAAAAAACTAAATCACACTGTCATTTGTTTCAAATAGGTAACATTAAAAGGATTGTTTCCTTCCTTCTCTAGTGATAGCAAACATCATGATAGATTCAGTGACAGAGTAACTTATATTGATTTCTATGTTCAAATGTAATATTATGGTATAATTCTTGTCAATTCTGTTGTCCTGTTGCCCTTTCAGATATGCCATACAATGTAAATGCACACAAAATCGCGCACAACTGATTTTTTTAAAACAAATATTCAAAATTAATTCAATGAAATCATCTGTTTGCCTAAATATTTTTAATAAAAACTTTTAGAATATGTTTTAATATGTTTATCAACATTTATTTCTAGCTCCAGATAAGATCCCAATAGGGCTGTATAGTAGTTTAGAAGAGAAAAATATTGGGGGGAATAGTAGTTGAAGTATTGTCTGCAACTTGGTAAAATAGTTTTTCTTTTCCAGAAATCATGTGACTGACTGACCTCTGCTTTAAAAAGATGTGACTGCACATATGAGTTAATTTCACACTCCACATATAAAAAACACATTTTGGGAACCCTAAACATGAAAAACCATTATCAGAAAGCTGGAGTTCCTATTCTAATTTAAATAGAATCCCAAGATAGGAGAGGAGAGGAGAGGAAGGGAGGGGAGGGGAGGGGAGGAGAGAGATTGTTAGATTAAGAACAATAGTTTTGGTTTTAACAGTTTTGAAATATTGTGAGGGAAGTAAATAGTGGGGTACCACAAGGCTCAGTACTCTTCAATATCTTCAAAAATGACTTAAGACCACATCTGGAATATTGCAATCAATTTTGGTCACCATACTACAAAAAAGATGTTGAGAGTTTGGAAAAAGTTCAGAGAAAAGCAATTAAGGTGATAAAAGATGATTTTAAAAAAACCAAACCATTTGGCAAGACCAAATGGCTCTGGTTTGGGGGTTTATTGGCTCAGGGAGAATTGCCACCTCTGGTCTTGGATTGGGTGGTACTGTGTTGAAAATTTTATCTTTGCCTTGCCTTTTACTATGGTTTTTATATATCTTTATTGTCTCATTCATCTTGACAGATAGTACATTATTTTACTTAATTGGCAAACAGTTGAAAAGGGGTGAACAAACTTTATGGGTCTGAACCAAGAATCTAGCATAGCTAGCATAAAATGGTCTGTTTAAATCAAAATTTATTTTTCATCTGTCTGTGTCTTGCTTGTCACTGAGGTTTTGACAAGACATTTTTAAGTCAGAGATAGGCATAACAAATATACATTGTCCAATCCTATGGCAATTTCAAGTGAAATGAAGAAGAATTGCATGTGCTTCATTAATATGCAAGCTTTACAAAGTTTCAGATAATTTATGTAAAACCTTAGTCACATTCTCTAAACGTTTCTTCATTTCATTCTTCCCTTCTTTGCCATAACTCTGTTTCCAGCAAAAAAAAAAAAATCTAATTATTGGTATAACAAGGGGGAAAGACAGAAATATCAAAAGAATGCAAAGAAAAAAAAGGGACAAATAGGAAGTATGATTACAAGTTACACTTTTAAAGTAATATCAATCTTTGCCAGTTCATTTTTTTCTACATTCTGTCAGCTTGCTTAGTATAGCATTTTTTAAAATCCATTCTCCATACATACGGATTGTCTTAATATTTCTCTCCTGATAGATTCACTTTTCTCCCAAATGTTGCCAACAACTACTACAAGAGATAGAAAAAAAATGTCAGTGACACCAATGGCATATGTTAAAATCCAAAGGAGGGAAAGAAACACAATTCCTCTCGTTTTGCACCATGACACTACCAGAAAACCTCAATAATCTTCATCCTCTGATTTCGAGAAACCAGTAAAATCCCAAGCAGTTTAGTTGTAGCAATGTAAAACAGAGCTCTTACCTCAGTTATAGGTTCATGCCTGAACTAGATTTTGGAGGTTACATGGGGAAAACAAGCTCTCATTAAATAATGCCAAGACAGATTTGTCATTCATCAGTAAGCATCTGCTAATATTGGTCCTAATAATTACTCTGGAATAGATTCTTCTGCTGAGAGAAGTAGTTCAGGCTTTACAAGTCCTTTTGGATTCAAGGGTGATGTTTGAGAAGCAAATGTAAGCCAGGTGGTGAACCAGTACAATCCTACCTGGACCAGAGTGCTTTGGTAATGGTAATTCTTATTCTAATCATCATTCAGCTGAACTACTGTAATACAGTGAATGTGGATCTAACATTGAAGACGACTTGAAAAATGAAATGAATGTTAGTCATATTATTTGCAGGACAAACTCACTGTTGTATAACAACCCAGACATGAGCAGTAAATTAATTGGTTGACATTAGGCTTCCAGACCTAATTCAGAATTGTGGCCCTTACCTTTAAGCTTAACCTTTGCCTTAAGTTGTTTATAAGCACCATCATAGGCGTGACTTTGATCTTGACTGGTTTATGAGTTTTTACTTTCACACTGCTTCAGTTGTATTTATTTTGCTTTGTTGTGTTCTTCAAGATGTGGGTGGTATTAAAATATTGTAAAATACATAAATAGTAAATAGTTGTGAAAATACCCAGCATAATCTTCATAAACTTGGGTTACCTAACAAAAGAAAAGCAGTTGTAACAGACACAGTCACAAGACCCATTTAAGTCTAACATTTCAACCAATAGTTTTTAGTATACATGTTCTGTGTCCTCAATGTATGCACTGCTTTTTAAAAATTATTGAAGTAAACCATTGTTGTCATGTTGCGTGGTAATGAATTTTCCACAAATTTGTTTGATGAATCACGAACAGCGAGAACAAGGGGTATAGACCAGTGGTTCCCAAAGTGGGCAGTACCGCCTCCTGGGGGGGCGATGGGAATACCTTAGGGGGTGCTAAGAGGCATGGGGGCTGGCAGGGGGACACTAGGAGGCAGCAGGGGGGCGTTCAAGGCGCTGGCCCTGCAGGTTCACTCACTGACTGTAGCACTGCTCCAGAGCCGATGCCTCCAATGAGGAAGCAGTGGCATGTTACATGCCACTATGGCCGCGTTCGATGTGCCACCCCCTGCCACCTCTTAGAGCCCTCTGCTGGCCCCCTTGGGGATGCTAAGAGGTGGCAGGGGGGCATTCAAAGCACCGGTCTTGCAGGTTCACCCATTGACTGTAGCACCACTCCAGAGCCAGAGCCTCCAATGTAGAAGTGGTGGCACGTTATGTACCACCACAGCAGTGTTCAATGCACTGTCTCCCTGCCACTTCTTAGTGTCCCCAAGGGGGCTGGCAGAGGGGCTCTAAGAGGCGGCAGGGGAGCATTCGAGGTGCCAGCTGGCCCTGCAGGTTCACCCATTGAGGTGCCGGCTCCAGAGCGGTGCTACAGTCAATGGGTGAACCTGCAGGACTGGTGGCTTGAACACCCCCCTGCCACCTCTTAGCATCCCCAAGGGGGCCAGCAGAAGGGCACTAAGAGGCGGCAGGGGGGTGGCACATCAAACATGGCCGTGGCAGCATGTAACATGCCACCACTTCTGCATTGGAGGCACCGGCTCTGGAGCAGTGCTAATCAATGGGTGAAACTGCAGGGCCAGCCGGCACCTCAAACGCCCCCCTGCCACCTCTTAGCCCCCCTCTGCCAGCCCCCTTGGGGATGCTAAGAGGCAGCAGGGGGCCGTTTGAGGCGCCGGCCCTGCAGGTTCACCCATTGATTGTAGTAATGCTCCAGAACCGGTGCCTCGAATGCGGAAGCACGTTGGGAAAAGCCGCTGCCCCTGCTTTCCCAAAGTGCCACTGCTGTCGCATTCTGTCTGTCTGTCTGTCCGTCCATCCATCCACCCAAAAGGTCTGTCTGTTTGCCTGCCTGCCTTCCTGACTACCAACCTGCCTGCCTGTTTCTCTCTCTCTCTCTCTCCATCCATCCATCCATCCATGTTTGAAGCGCCGGCGCCACAGGCACATCGGGAAAGTAGAGCAAAGCCAGTCTGAGAGGGAGGGAGGGAAGGAGGGAGAGGAAGAGAGAGAGAGAAAGAGAGAGACCTGATGCATCAGATTGAATAAAGCCTAGTTTAGACTGAGGCCCTTTTCCACATTTGCCAGCACATTGAAACCTCTTTGGCTTCTATTAAAGGTTTTGTGGACGAAAAATGATCAAGACTATCAGGAAGCTCTCACATTTTGTTGAGGCTTTAAACAGGATCCATTGGACCAGATCTCCACCCTAAAAATTACTTTTCCTCAATGTATTACAGTGCCAATTCTGAAGAAGGCAAAACCAAAATGTACTGGTAAATTACAAGAATAATACACACACACACTCCCTTCTAACCCTGCTAGAGCAGGTGATTGGACTAGAATAGATATTTCATTATCTTTCTCCTCCCTCCTTCTTTATTTCTTTTTCTTTCTGTCCCTTCCTTCCATCCCCCCTCTTTCTTTGTCCCCTTTTCTTTCTTTCTTTCCCATTTCTCTTTATTTCCCATTTCTCTTTCTCTCTTTCTTTTCTCTCTCTCTTTCCCTCTCTCAGGCTCATCCCTTTGGATCAGGGGACCACCAAACTCATAATTTTAAATCCCGGAGACCACTAATATGAATTTTGACTGACTGTGGCTTTCTGGCATTGGTGGAAGAGAGAGAGAGAGAGAGAGAGAGATCTGATCCAACCTCTCTCTCTCCCTCTCTCTTACACACACAGGCAGAGGTGAGATTTAGACCCCTGATCTAAAGCTGTCAAAACTCCAAAAACTGGTCAGGTAGCTCTGGGGAGGCCAGTCATAAATTAGAACACTTGCTAAACAACCGGTCATTAAGTGAGGACCACTTGTATTTGGTTTGCCAGTCACCTGGCCACGCCCACCCATTCACATGACCAGCAAGCCATGCTTACCCAGTCATGTGACCAGCAAACCACACCCTCAAATTAGGCCACTCCCACATAAATTTGAATCCCACCCCTGGGATATTTATGGTTATTTATGCTTATTTATGCTCATTGAACAGTTTATCTCTGATATAACCAATTATACCACGTATTCCAATTATTATCAAATGCTGAAGACTCTTTATTTTTAAGAGCTATGGTTAGATTGTCCATTTCTGCGCAGTCACATATTTTCTGAATGACCAATTGATCTGTAGATAAACGGGATGATTTCCAGCACTGGGCAAATGCTAATCTGGCCGCAGTTAGAATATGAATTATTATATATTTCGTCTTTTTAAGAAAATGTTTATCAGAGATCCCTAGTAGGAAGAACTCTGGTTTGTATTCAATTTGTTCTTTAGTTATCTCCTCCAGCCATTTTCTAATTTTTTGCCAGTATTTCTGGGCTTCTTTACAGGTCCACCACATATGAAAGTAGGTTCCCTCTATGTTTTTACATTTCCAACATTTTGGACTAGAGTTTGGGTTCATTTTCGCTAACCTCGAAGGGGGTAAGTGCCATCTATATAACATTTTATACATATTTTCTTTGTACGCCGCGGATTTCGTAATCTTAATGATTCTATTCCAGATCTTTTCCCATTCTGTTAATGTAATGCTTCTTCCAATATTCTTACTCCACATTATCATGTTCCCTTTCACTATCTCTTGCTCTAATTCTACCTCCAATAAATATTTATAAAATTTGGAGATATTCTTTTTATTTGATCCTAATAAGATTTTATCTAAGTGTTGTAATTTGCTATAGATTCCAAATTCTTTGATATCTTGTTTGTATCTACTATGGATTTGTATATATAACCACTGATCAATTTTAAATCCCTGTTCCTGTAATTCCTGTCGAGTTCTTAATTTTCCTAAAGGATCTAATAAATCTTTATATTTAGTCGTTTTTGTTATATCCAAATTGTTGGGATGAACCATTGCCTCCATTGTTGAAAGCCAAATCGGAATTTTTAAATAATGTTTTTTACATATTTTTTTCCAATTAGTTAATAGTGAATCTCTAATAAGATGTCTATGAAAGTACGCCTGTTTAGTTTTCCCCACATCCCATAGAAATGCGTGCCATCCTCTCTGAAGGTCGTGCCCTTCCAAGGCTAGAGTTCTTTTATTCCGTAAATTGACCCAGTCTTTTAACCATAATAAGTTGGCTGCCCAATAATATAATTCCCAGTTTGGAAGCGCTAGCCCACCTCTACTTTTTGCATCTTGTAAGGCCTTAATACTGATTCTAGCTTTTTTCCCT
Source organism: Pseudonaja textilis (assembly GCF_900518735.1). The sequence continues at coordinate 1,276,011 of NW_020769343.1, read as the reverse complement.
TGCCAAATAAATTTAAGAGTTACCTTATTTATATCATCAAAAAAAAATTTTGGTAATTTTATTGGGATTGTCTGGAATAAGTAAAGGAGTTTTGGTAAAATGTTCATTTTGATTGTGGCAATCCTGCCCAGTAAAGAAAGCTGCAACTTATTCCAAGATTCTAGATCTTTCTTAATTTGCTGTAACAGTTTATCATAATTATTCTCTTTGAGTGATTTACTATGTGGTGTTAACCATATGCCTAAATATTTGACCTTTTTTGTTGCCTGTATCCCCATGGTTTTTTCTAATTCTTTCCTCTGGTTCTCTGTTAGATTTTTAGTCAGTAATTTCGTCTTATTTCTGTTAATCTTTAATCCTGCTACTGAACCATATTGTTCTAGTTCTTTTATTAGATTATGTCCTTTTTCCATGGGATCCTCTAGGAAGAAAACCATATCGTCTGCAAACGCCTGTAATTTATATTCCTCTGCTTTGACCCTAACCCCTTGGATTTCAGGATTTTGTCTTATCCGCGTTAACAATGATTCTAAACAAATATAAATAAGAGGGGTGAGAGAGGGCAACCCTGTCTAACGCCCTTTTCAATGCTTAGTGGGCCTGTTTGTTCACCATTAATTAGTATATTGGCTTGTTGGGTATTGTAAATTGTTGTGATAATATTCTCGAATTTAGTGCCCAGATTCATATTATAGATTTTTTGTATTAAAAAGTGCCAATGTAAGTTATCGAATGCTTTCTCTGCATCTAGAAACAAGAGTGTAAATTGTTTCTCTGGATGAGCTTCATAATATTCTAAGACGTCAATAACGGTTCTTAAATTGTTTTTAATTTGGCGGAATGGAAGGAAGCCATTTTGGTCTTCATGAATGTATAAATTTAAAACTTGTTTTACTCTATTCGCAATAATTGAGGTAAATAATTTATAATCGGCGTTTAAAAGTGAGATTGGTCTATAATTGTTGATATATCTGGCATCCACATCCTCCTTCGGAATTAACGCAATCAACGCCTCCCTCCATGAGTCTGGCATTTTGGCAGCCAAAAGTACTTCGTTAAACACTTCCAGCATCAGAGGCCCTACTAAATCTATTGTGGCTTTATACAATTCTACTGGAATCCCATCTGGACCAGGGGATTTATTATTACATTGATTTTCCATTGCAGATTTTAACTCAGACCATGTAATATCCTTATTTAGTAATTCTTTGTCTCCTTCCCCTATTGTTTTATCATTCGTATTCTCCAGATAAGTTCTTATTTTATCCTCATTGATTTCTTCTTTTTTATATAATCTTTGGAAATAGTTTAATATAATATCCTTTTTCTTCTCAATCTCATGTTGTGGGATACCTTTCTCGTCTATTAATTGGTGTATCAATCTCTTTTCTTTTTCTTTTTTAAGTTTATAAGATAGCCATCTTCCTGGTTTATTGGCGTGTTCAAAATAATTTTGTTTGGACCTTCTCAAGCTAACTTCTATTTTATCTTGTTCAATTAAATTCAGCTTATGTTTGGCTAGTATTAACTGATTTTGTAGTCCTTGGGTCTTAGGGGTTTTTTGTAATTGTATTTCTAAGTCTTGAATTTGTTGTTGTAACGCGTTTTGTTGGGCATAAATTCTCTTGTTTCTCATAGCATTATAGGAAATTGTTGTGCCTCTTATAATTGCTTTCATAGTATCCCAAATGTTCTGTTTTGAAGTTGTTTCATTATTATTATCTTTTAGAAAATAGTTTAGCTCCTCTTTCAGTTTATTAATATACTCTTCTTCGTTTACAATTTGGTTATTTAGTGTCCATCTTTTTTTTATTCGTCTCCTATATCTCCAAATTAGCTGTATTGGGTTATGATCAGCCCATTCATTCGGTAGGATTTTGATTTCTTTTATTTCATTAGCCAAGTCCAAATCCATCCAAGCCATATCTATTCTGGTCCAAGTCTTATGTGGGTTAGAATAATATGTAAATTGTTTTCCTTCAAGATTCCGTTCCCTCCATAGATCTTTTAAATTTAACTCTCTCAACATTTCCTTACATGCCGCAGAAAGTTCCCTTTTCCCCTTCTTGTTTTTCCCCATATTACTATGGTCTTTCTGGTAGTCTGCAATGGAGTTAAAATCACCAATCAAGCAAATGTTTCTTTTTTCAAAGCCTACTATTTTTTGGTGAAGGTGTTTAAAAAATTTCCCCTGGTCATCATTTGGGGCATAGATTGCTACAAGTAAAAATGTGATGTGGTTTATCCAAACTTGTATAACCAGAGTTCTTCCTTCGGGATCCGACCAGATTAATTCTGCCTTTACATCTTGTTTTACATAAATTGCAATTCCTTTTTTCTTGTGTTGGTCGGCTGGTGCTGTAAAAAGTTTACCTAATTTTGGACAAATTAGATGTCTTTCGTCATTCTTCGAAATATGTGTCTCTTGAAGACATATTATATCTGCGTTATGTTGAATAAGTTTTGAGAATATCCTTTTTCTTTTTAATAATGAATTTAATCCGTTTATATTGATGGAGAGCAACTTCTTCCCCTCCACCATTTATCTACTTCTGCTTAGATTTTTGCCTAGTAATGATTCGGTTCTCTTGTTGTTGTTGTTGTGGGATTTGCTCTTCTCTCCCATGTTGTGGATTATCACTTCCTGAAATTGGTGAAAGTCGTTCCTTTTAGGTTCTGTGATAATATCGGACCTCCTGTGGTCTTGTTTTAGGGTCTTCTTTGGTGGGTTGACTATTCTTATCTGTGAGCTGTTGATGAAAAACTTGGGCCTGTTCTATCGATTCTATTTTGATTTTCCTCTCTTTCCATGTAATTAACATCCCTTCCGGGATTAACCATTTAAAATTGATTCCTTCTTTATTTAAATCATTAGCTAAAAATTTATAATCTTGTCTTATCATCCTCACTCTCTTTGGAATTTGTTTTAAAATCCTAATTTCTCTGCCTTTATATGATATTGTTTCCTCCCTAGACATTTTCAAAATTAAATCCCTCAGACATCTCCTAGAGAAGCGGATATGAATTTCTCTTGGACAGTTGTTACGCCTGGCGTAGCTTGTGCTAACCCTATATACCTCATCAAACTCTTTAATTAGATCATCTTTTTCCTTTCCTAGCCATTCAGCCAATATTTCTGCCATCAAATGTTCCAATTCTTCATTTTTGGCTTCCGCCACATTCTGGAATCTTAAATACGCCATTGCTTTGTCCATCTCGAGGTGGACCAGAGAGTCTTCCGTTTCTCTAAGTACATTTTTAAATTCCTCATCCATCCTTTCAAAGTTAGTCTCCATGCGTGTTGTTCTACTCTCTATATCTTTTATCTTCACTTCGTTTCTCTCCATGGCCTGCTGTAGAGACCCTATCTTACCCTCCACCTTCGCTATATCCGCTTTCATTTCAGCCTTCAATTTCCCCATCTCATCTTTCAATTCGCTTATATCTGCTCTAGTTTCCTTGTGATTTTTAATCATCATTTCTTGCATTTTAGATATAGCTTCCTGCAAGGCTAATATGGAAGTTTGTATATTAATATTGGGGACATTGGGCTGCTTTTCCCCTATTAAAGACTCCTCGATAGTTTTTTGAGATGTTGGTGGGGTAGCTGTCAACGTAGTCGATAAGGTCGGGATAGCCTTCTTTCCTGCTTTTAAGGCCATAGTTGTTGTGGATGTCATCTCTCTAAGTATTTGTTTTTGTTGATGCACAATTTTAAATATATTATCCCAAATCACCATTCAGTATTTGGGTCCTGTACTTGAAAGACTATTCACGTATTTCAATTTTATATCTCACTCCACAGTCTTTTCCCCTATATCATAAATAGAGATCTGCAACAATATTCTAGTCAATGTAATAAGAAAATTGGTCAACAATAGTACATCAATTAACACTTTAAGGAATTAATCTTAAATGTCATAAGTAGTCTAAATAATTTATAAATAGGTTATATCAACAAAGTTTATCCCTTTTTACTATTAATACTTACAACAGTAAACTCTTAACTCTTTGATAATAGTGTATCTTCCTCTTCCCCCCCCCAGTAAGTAAAATTATGTAAAGTATTTAGGAGATACAATAGGGCGGCAAGGGGCAAGATAATAAGAGAAGGGGTAGAAGAGAGATTACCACAGCTTCAGAAATTCAACAAACAAACAACAACAAGGAAGTCATCTTAAAGAGAAAATAGTGCCAACTTAGTAAACTTAAGTAGTACCACGTAATAAAGAGAGCAAATTGGGTGAGCTAAAGTTCCATCTTCCAGCTAGAGGTTTCTTTTCAGCCTTCCAATCAGCAAATGGTGAAATGTGCTGACTAATCTGCAGTCCCAAAACCGTCTTTCCCAGCCTACTGTTCGCCTCTGGCTTCTTCCTCTTGCTGCTGCTTCTTTCTTTGCTTTCCAACTTTTAAATCCACATACAAATCTTCCAAAGTCCAATATAATGCTCAATTTATCTTCTCCCCAATATTAAGTAGATGTAATAGTCATGTTGTGCTCAGACCAGTTCCGGATCTCAAATCTCCAGGTTTTAGCAATCTCCTTCTTTCCCCAAAGCTTCCCCCTCACAGAGTAAAATTTTCCCAATTGCTTTTCTGGCCGCTCTCCGCCCGACTTCCAAGAGGTGCTTATCACAACCAGGAGAGAAGAATTTATGCTATCATTCTTCTGTCATTCTACTCCCTTCAGACTTCAAAGAATCCAAGATATAAACCGTTTCTCTGTTCCTGTTACTCGATCTCGCAGGCTGTCACTGCTTTGCTTATTCACTCAAGTGGCAGACCGGATTGGAAGCTGCCATAAAATGACAGCTTACTCTTTAGCGCTGAGCTCGGGAGCTTCCCTCTTCACTGTCGGGGAGTTGCCTTCCCCCCTCTGCAGCTCGAGGATCTCCACGTTGACACGAACCTCTCCGGGGTTCATGTATCCCTGGGGGATCGCTCCTGACGCCAGAAAAGGTGTTCGAAGCCTGCACCAGACTTCTTCACCTCCGTTCTCCTGTCCTGCCACTCCAGTTGTCCCGCATTTTTCAATCTTGATGTCAGCCAAAAGTGCATATAGGATTGCCAAAGCATTGTAAAAAAAAATCTTATTTTAATCTTGATTAAACAAACCAACTTTCTTCCTATACATTCATTTTACTTTTAGATACAATAGGAAAACATTTTCCAGGCCATTTTCTTGGTTTATCATTTCTATTACTCTTTTAATTTTTTAGAACTTCAGCCAGTTTCTTTGGAGTATACACTAAGGGATCATTTTCCAAATATTCTATTTGGTTGTCATTTGTAGTTCCACATTCCGTATTCCTTCATCTTGTCAGATAAAATTTGTTTCATATCCGTCATTCCTTCATTAACATCTTTTAGACATAATCTATAAAGCAGGCAGCATTAGTGACAGTGTTGATATTTTGGTTACTAACTTCCTACTTCACTCTTTAAAGATCTCCTTTAATATTTCCAGTGTTATAACATTTTGTGTCACTTTGAAATTCCCAGTATTAACTGACATCAAAACCAAGCTTGTACTTTTTTTCTGTTTTACCTCTTTAGTCCCCTCTAGTATCCAGTTTCTAAAATCATTATCTATCTTTTCAATGGATGGCCAAAATAAGTCACTTTCCCACAAGATGGTATTTATTTTTTATAATTAATTTCAACATTGTATAGTAAAAATCAATATTCCAGATTTACTTAGAATCTTAATCTATTTATAACTTGCTTAGATTAAAAAATTATTTAGCTGCTTCATTTTTATTTCAAATTCCTTTAAGTTCTTAAGGTTTTAATAAATTTGTCTGTTCTGAATTTAATATAAGCTCGCCCAATGACTTTTCAAACTTGTTTTTCTGCAATTCTAATGTCATACTATATATATAAAAATCTTGGTTAAATGCTTCTACTTAAATTAGAGTAACAGCAATGTAACAGAACACTGCTTTGTTTTTTGTTTTCTTTTTATATATTCCTACTTGTGCTTTTTGAAAACTGTCCAATCTTTTCTTTCTAAAAAATAAGCCAAGCCAATATCCTTACTATAAGTATATAACAGAACTAAAAGAATATCCTTATTGGCAATAATCTACATAAACCTAGCACAATCAAACCATGTTATCATAATTTGTCTTCTCGAACAGTTTCAATCTCATTGAGAACTTGTCATTCTCACCTCCCATTAATGACCAGGAAGAAAGACATAGAATTATAGTCTTTTAGTTATAGAAAACTTGAGTTGTTGAAAAAAACAACTTTTATGTTAGCCTCATGTATTATCTATTATGAAGCTGTCTGGCTACATATGTAAGATTTAGGAAGTCTCATTCTGTGGGCATAAGAAGAGAAATGTCCAGAGGATCTGCGATGTACAATTTCCTTAGAGTTTCTGCCACTTAAATCACTGTCAGTTTCAGATTTTCTACAACTGAGAAATCAAAACAATGCCAATCTCTTTTAAAATCTCATTTACTATCCCCAACACATAGTAACCTAATTAACCTTCACAATCTACTATTCAAGTACTCCTTTTTAAGATTATTACATTATCTATAAACTAGTACATATCACCTCATATTACTAATTGAAAAGGTAGGTTAATAATTCAGTTTGGTGAGGAAACTCCCAAACAGACAAAAACTATTGTAGAATAAAAGCAGAGTAATATATCACTATAACAACTATCTACAATAGCCATACAACTCTGAAAATCAAGAAGAAGATAAATCAGTCAATTTCCATAAGTATGCAAAAGATGATAATGCAGTCCTAAAGACTACATTAGCTAGTTATATCAAGCCATATATTTTTCTTTTGTGTTACTTTTAAACAATATCCAATAAACTCTACTCTATATCTGGAGGAAGTTTTAAGAACCTTGGAATAGGAATAAGGGAGAATATTACTTTGGTGTAGACAATGATAATCCTGTTACTGCACTACAGCCTTGATCTTTCAGGTCCTGAACCTCATACTCTGAACCAGTTTACAGTATCTGTTCCTAAAAAAAAAATCCAGGGTTCTGAACCTTGGCCTCAGACTTGCTTAATCATCCAATCCTGCCAGTTCTTCTTGACAAGAAGGCAGATATTGTGTCAGAGGCCATATTGACAGTGAGCACTGCTGCCTACACAAAAGCCTGGATAGTGAATAACTGATTCACCTCATATTTCTGCTGTCATTGTGTGAAATCCTCTCATAAAAGTGTTGTGTCCCACATGCAGTAGATCATGGAGAAAATGGCATTAGCTACTGAACCTTGTGAGAAAAGTGCTTGAGAAACTGATCAGCTTAGTAAGCTTTACTCATTTCTCCTTACAATAATAACAAATCAGGCCTGTTGAAAGAATGCTTCTTTTCTTTCTTTTCATGAAGGTTATGAACATGCATCCTCTTCTTTTCAACAGCACAACTTTTTGTCTTACAGTGAAAGACAAACAGCCACTTGTTTTCTGCTGAGTAGTTTCTGTGTTAAATTTAATTAATTAATTAATAATTGAGATGACTTTCCTCTATGTTCATTTAACTTCACTGCTTACAAAATTGGGTCTGTCAACTTCCCAGTTGGAGAATCTAGAAGAAGATTGGGACATTATTTTACTGAATAAATCCACATTAGTACAGAAGAAGTGAAACTAGCTCTGGGCTTCCCATGCAAAAGCACACAAAGTTCATTCACTCTTTACCCACAGACCATCCATGGTCCATTATGTCCACCAATCACTTCTGTTGATTTTGTTATGAGAACTGACTGGCCCCGCTGGGACATCTGCTCAGAGTGTCCTTGAGGGGGGGAGAGATGTTTCGTGGAAACTGATGATGCTTGGATGCCATTCTCTCCACCTTTGCATTCCAATCCATCACCATCAACCTATTCTTGCATGAGAAATGGAATATAGGTGAAAGTTCAAGTCAGCCTTGACAGTGTCCTAATCATAAGTATTTCCTAAAGCAGTAAGTTACACAAACTGCTTAACCCGCTCATCTCCCCACATTTCCCTTTGTGTTCAACCAACTTGGTGATGCCCTAATTGGACACCTGTTGACCTATTCATTTTATGCAAGACTAATTCATGCACCTGTTCCTTCCTCCACACTTTACTAAGAGGGTTAACCAAGCAGCTGGAAGAAACTCAAATATTGTGCAGTTTAAGACGCTAAAAGGCAGGACCATCCATCCTCTGAAGAGCAACCTGCTCAGTCTCACTTAAAGTGACCCATAATCAGAGAAAGGGTATAATACACAGTCAATGGTGTTAACTAAGATAAGCAGCAGCATCAGACTAAACAAGCAACATCTACTGGGTATGGGGAAAGGTAATCCTTCCTGAACTCGTAACTGATTCAGAACTACAGTGAATTAATACAGCATTACAAGTAAACAGGTCAAGTTGCATTACTACTGACTTGGCATTACAGACAAAATACTTTGTGTAGTACAGCAGACCAGACAGCTACTCATCATGAAATCAACTATTTCTAAGTTGCTTCTTTTAGGAAGAGAATTTTTGATGAATGTGTACAATGGCCTCCATGATTTCCTGGATGAAGCCTTAGAGTATCCTTTGAGTTAAAGGGCAGAAGATTCTTCCTAAGATTTATAGAATGGGCTGTGGATTCCTGATTAAAGATCTCCTGATAAAGGAAAGACTTCTCCTAAAATCGACCATCTTTTGTTGTCTAGGAATACATTTCTTGTGTCTAGATGTCTAGGAATACATTTCCTGTGCTATTAAAATGATAGGGTAATATTTGGGAATTTTTTTCCTTGTAACCATTACCAGATCTGCCCCGTTTTTGCATTTTTTATTTTAATACTTTTGCCCTTCCACAAATTTGGATCACTTTTATCCTGATATTGATTATTTATTTTGCTAGCATGCAGATTGATGGAGAGATAGATACTAAACTCCTTTTTATAATTTTCTTCCAACTTTCTGATGGACTAGAAATAATAAAAATAGCAGTCCAAACCACAATTGCAAAACTTTGTTATACAAGCAGATAGGTCTCGTATAATAATGTGTACTCAACCCTAGGCATATAGTAATTATTAACAACTACAACAGAAACAGCAAAGCAAGCATCAAGAAGAATATTCAGCCCCAAACTCTAAGCAGTACTCAAAATGGGAATTTTGGCAGCCAAGTGCTCATTTCAAATATAGAAAAAAAGATGAGACTTTGAACTATTGCATAATTGACAGAAAATGAATATCTTTACAACTTCCCTTAACAGCCATGAATACATGCCATATCCATTTCCTTTGTCCACCAGTTAATTTTCAACTTGTCACTATATAATTCAAAAGACATACAAAATGGAATGAGTTTTCCAAAAGAAAAAATATAAAATAATTTATGTCCAAAAGGGAGTATCTAAAGGTTATGACTATTTTATATAAACCAATTTTGTATTTGAAGCATCACATAAATATGACCAATCAGTGCTTTCAGCTAAATATGTCATTGAATACTAGTAAAAATAATGACACCAATACTTTGTAAGCATAAAAAATGCCAATAAAATATGCAATTGGACCAAATGAGCATTTTTCATTATCTTCCCAATGCTGTACAAAGGGAAAAATTGGAAGACACAACCTTCTGTGCAAATTAACTTTCAAGGTCAGAGTGTGTATGTAGGTGCAGTTGTTCACATGAGAATGATGAGAATATCCTTATGAAGAAAAAGGGGGGAAAGCTTTCATTTAAAAAAAAAACAGAGCATGTTGTATTGGATTACTAGAAGCACCAAGACGTGGTTGTTTGGATTTTTACCATGTACATTTTCCATATCACACTGTCTCCTCTGGGTATGGGTGTCAATGAGAATGCTTGCGATGTGCCTATCTCCAGTCACAGTGTTTATTTACATTCACATGGCCTTTGCACCAACAAGAATTTTCACCAACATTCTTGAGGCATATGAATTCACCCTGATTTTTCCTCTTAGAAAATGTGGATTGCAAGCATGTGCAATAAAAAATATTTTCTCTTGTTCTGCTGTTCATTATAAAATGTGTTCGAGTTTGCAGCCATCCAACCAGCACACAAGTAAATAATTCAGCAGGATTCATTTATAAAAGAAACTTCTTTAAATACAATAATATACAGTATGATGCATGTATACAATACTCATGCAGCAGAAGTCAGAACCAGAACTCAGAATCCAGAAGTCATAATCACAGAAACAAAGATCCAAGGACAAACTAACCCATAAGCTAAGCCACACCTAGGCTCTGAGCCATCTAACATGACTCACTCCTGTTCCAAGAGAGGTGCATGGTTTCAAAATCACCATTCTTGCTAGAAGGAGAGTTATATTGAGTCCTAAATAAAGAAATATTCCATGTTTTGAAAGGCATATATAAGGAAGGAATCTCGATAGTGATGTCGGAGAAGAGATGCAAAAGGTACTTTACAAGTAGTCCTTGATTTACAACCAACTAGAATTTATTATTATGTATTTATGACATTTATGAATGTATGTATGTATTTATGACATTTGCAGTGTCCTGGGATCATGTGATCATCATATGTTCCCATCTGGCTTCCAAGAAGCAAAGCCAATGGGGGGAAACCAGATTCATTTAACAACCACATATTTCATTGAAAACTGCAATGATTTGCTTAACAACTGTGGCAAAAAGATCATAAAATTGGGCACAACTCACTTAACAATTGTCTTGCTTAGCAAAGGACATTTTAGAGTTTCCAGTAAAGATGTCTCTTTAAAAGGCTGCTTGGGATTGAAGAGAGGAAGCTTTTGGCACATTATAAGCAGATGAGAGGGTACTATGTATGTGAACAGTGTTATGTACAAAGTGAGTGAAAAGCTGCCATATCCAAATGCTTAATAGAGGGTTAACACTGCTCTTTCCACCACTGTCCCAATCTCCTTTACATTTCAAAAGCAGGGAGGTAGTCAAAGAGGATTCACCACATCACAAATAACACAGAAGAGGAAACAGCTTGACAAATAACCATTTTTGTGCTCCTTAAGAATAGCATAATCCTATTTTTTATACTGACTAATATTGCCCTAACATCACTGCTGTGATAAAGGAATAATCTTTCTTTCCCTCTCATTTAAGTCCAAACTCCATGAAATTGAAGCTTTCTCGACTCCTGCTAAAAGGAAGCAGCAACTGACACTTTTTTTAAAAAAAAAAATGTGGCCCCACATCTCACCTGTTCCAATCGTTTAATTCTAATAGAAGATAGGCTTAGGTAGGTAGCCAGAAGGAGCAGGATGTGATTTAGTTCAGTCTGATGATTCTGCCTTGGTAAATGTCAGAAGCGAAGAACAGAGTATTAATAATCATTTGCATCCAGCGTAGGAAAAGGCAGCTTTCCAATGAGAGAGAGAGAGAGAGAGAAAGCACCAAGTAGCTTCGCCCTAATAATGATGCATGGGTGCAGTTGGATAGAAATGGAGACATACCAATCCATATACAGAGAGAAATATGGATAGATAGGAACAAAGGAACAGAAGTCTCTTCCCTAGAAATCTGACAAAATTCAGGTATAGTAATAATAATAACATCATCATTTGAGAAGATGTAAAAAGAAAGGTACTCCATATGAGCCCTGATTCTATATTAATCACTTTGTATTTACTGCCACTGGAGAAAGGCACATTTGTTATGCAGACAGTGTTCATTGTCGTCGCTTGATCATTAATGCAGCGCTGCCAGCAACAAAATGAATTAGCACTCTGAATACTAAAGACCAGCTCCTGATCTCAAGTGTAGCACAATGACACTTGTGAGAGGAAACCGTTCCAGGGGGTTGTCCAAGAGGACATTTGTGACCTCTACTCATTATAATCTCTTCCTCCCTCCTTCTCTCCCTCTCTCTTTCTCCCCCTCATTCCCTCTCTCACTTTCCTTCATTCTCTTAAAGCAGAGGAATAGGAAATCTCCCCAGAACAGCTGGGATGACTGCACAATTGAAATCATTTAACATTTTGCCATGCTTTTCACCCCTCTCTCTTCCTTTCTTTTCCTTATTTTCAAGAACCAGAGAAGCAGCATGATTATTTCCCACGCCTGTCCACTTCTCCCCCTCCACTCTCCCCCATCCCCAATCAACAGTGTATCATCTACCCTTGCAAGTGAGATGTTTTGAATTTCTGCAATTCCAAGCATTCTGTAAATTGGTGCCACAGAACTGTGGAAAGGGCATGAATACAAAACACAGAGGAATCAAAGCCCTGCTGTGCCCATGAAGAGATGTCAGAAGCATGTGGACAGGCAGGGGAACAAAGGGAATGCCACCTGTCACTCTCCCACTGTTTTGGATGTCAGTGCGTCATAGAAGAGTATCAGCTCTTCTCTTAGAAATGCTAGCCTGCTACTGTCGACTTGAGCCTCCCACTGCACAAATCAGTGAATTTCAATTGAACTAAAAATAAAAAAGGAGGGGGGTGAGATCAAGCCATGGGTGTGTTTCTTTTGCTGTTTATGCTCCTGCTATCTCCTCCTTCTGCTACAGGGAGGGACAGGTACTTCTTTTTTACATACCCACAAGAGGATTCTGGAACATACCTGAATATTGGTTTCTTTATTCTACATCAAGCAGCATCATGCATAATTGAACTAGAATAACTTTGAAGATTCATTCCTTCAGCAAGGGTGTTCTGCTGAGAGTAGATGTGTGTTTCTAAATGTTGCCATACTAAGAAATGGAAAAATAAAGCATGATGAGAAATAAGTAAATGTTTTGTACCTATATGTTTTAGAATAGAATAGAATAGAATAGAATAGAATAGAATAGAATACTTTTATTGGCCAAATGTGATTGGACACACAAGGAATTTGTCTTGGTGTAAATACTCTCAGTATACATAAAAGAAAAGATACATTCATTAAGAATCAAGAATCATAATCTACAACACTTAATGATAGTCATAGGGTACAATCAACAATCAAATCACACTAGGGAACAGTCAATATAAATCATAAGGATACAAGCGACAAAGTTACAGTCTTACAATCACAAGTGGGAGGGGATGGGTGATAAGGAGTGATGAGAAGATTAACAGTAATAGTAGTGCACACTTTGTAAATAGTTGAACAGTGCTGAGGAAATTATTTCTTTAGCAGAGTGATGGCTTTCGGGAAAAAACTTTTCTTGTGTCTAGTTGTTCTGGTGTGCAGTGCTCTATAGCGTTGTTTTGAGGGAAGGAGTTGAAATAGTTTATATCCGGGATGTGAGGGGTCTGTAAATATTTTCACAGTCCTCTTTTTGACTTGTGCAGTATTGAGGTTCCCGATTGAAGGCAGGTGACTAGTAATTGTTTTTTCTGCAGTCCTAATTATCCTCTGAAGTCTGTGTCTGTCCTGTTGGGTTGCAGAACCAAACCAGACAGTTATAGAGGTGCAGATGATAGACTCAATAATTCCTCTGCAGAACTGGATCAGCAGCTCCTTGGGCAGTTTGAGCAGTTTGAGTTGGCACAGAAAGAAAGTTCTTTGTTGTGCTTTTTTGATGACATTTTTGATGTTAGGTGATGATGTTTTTGATGTTAGGTCATGTGGTATAGTAGAACCTAGAAATTTGAAGGTCTCTACTGTTGATACTATGTTGTCTATTATTGTAAGAGGTGGTAGTATGGGAGGGTTTCTTCTAAAGTCTACCACCATTTCTATGGTTTTGAGTGTGTTCAATTCCAGATTGTTCCGGTTACACCACGAGGCAAGTTGTATAACCTCCTGTCTGTGTGCAGATTCATCATTGTCTAGAATGAGACCAATCACTGTTGTGCCATCAGCAAACTTTTTTTTTTGAAAATTTTATTGATTTTTAAAAACAAACATAAAACATAAAAACATAAAACACCTTTTTTGAAAGCAGCATAATCCCGGGTTACATCTCTTTGTACAGACACAAATTCATGTTCATGCTCATTTTTATATTCCATTCCATATCTTATTACTATTCTACATTTTCTATATAGCTTCTCCCCTCTTTTAACTTTCTTAATTTTATTTTATTTATTTCATCTCAATTCAAATCATTGTACTTATATTCTTTGTCTGTCCTGTTTCAACTGTCTACTATCTGTTCTCATTGAATAAAATTTCTCCTGTAATCACTGATTGGAGTATGACGCCTTTATATCGTTCCCCTAAAATTATAACACTTAAAATAATATATAACTTCCATTCGGATTCTGCTTGGCACATTCTAAAACTACACACTGTATTTTTAAAAAAGAAAAAAATTATAAATGTATAATATAATTAAAACAATAATCCATACCAATTCAATTCTATCATTAATATTAATATTCATTTAAATCTTAATGTTTTACACATTACTTTTCAGATAAGTATCTTACTTCTATGGAAACACTTAGAAACTTTCCATAGTTAATTCCCCCCCAATTCACTTATATTTTATAAAATATTGAGTAATTAAAATGTTCCCGTTCCTTCCTAATTCAATTCTCTCATTTATTTTATTTCACTTATTTTGTTCACAAAAGTTTCACTAAAGTACACTGACTATTTTATCCCACTTTTTAATCATACATTGTTTCCAATTTTCTAACATTATTTCTATTACAAATATAACAATACAATCTTATGTACCTTCACAGAATCCCTTTTTCAGTTAAATTTTCACCCATTATCTCTGAATAAGTCCTGTTTCTTTACATCTTGCTCCAAAACTTTGTAACTTCTCTTCCTTTCCTTCTTCCCTTTCTTCTTCTCTCTCCCCTTTTTATCCCCCTCCATTTCCCTCTTCTGTATTCCCCTTTTCTGTTGCTTTCCAACTTTATATCCACTTCTCAAATTATTTTTCCCTTTTGGGGCTGTTTTTTAAAGTCTTAAATTCTCCATTCTCTTTCCCCCCCCTTTCCCCTTTCTTTCCCAAATAGAGTTACTTGTTCATTAAAGATGGCTTCTTCTTTGTCCCAATTTTCTAGTTGCGCAGTCTTTTCTTGTTGTTTCTCATAGATGCAGATCGCCATTTCTAAGAATTGGAAAATGGAGCCAAAGAAGCCCTTCCCTTCTTGTGTCTCTTCTTTATATTTTTTAAATTCCATTTTCAGTTCATCCATAAGTGATGCCATTGTAGAATTTTTTTAAACACCACCCAATTGTTTTTGGTCATTCAAATATAATACCCAAAAATCCCAAAGTCACCAAGCAATCCGAATACACACAAGCTGTTTCTTTTTACACTTTCTTCTTTCTTCACTTTCTCTTCCTGGGGTTACTATTTAGTTCCAAAGTTCCAGTTAAAATGTATCTTTTAGAAGTCTTATTGAGATTTTACTTTAGATTCTTTTGAAGTCCAGGCAGTCTCCTCCTTCCAAATCCTGTCCTTATTCTTTTCCTCTCCCTTCCTCCTTACAGAAAAAAAAAGGATTTTTTAGTGTCCAGAAATCTTTATTGTCCCTTTGGCATTTAATTATATTTTCAGCTTAGTTACCTATTAGTGCCAAAGCGGATTTTTCCTATTTCTTATTCAGCTCTCTTCGTTGTCAATGTGAGGAAGGAGAGTGAAGAAAAAAAAACGTTTCCTTTTCACTTTCTTTCGCTGCTTCTGACTCTTCTTTGGGAGTGATGTTATCTTTTATAAAATTTAAATTCCAGGGTACCTTAGTTGTTGCTTTTTATCCCAGTCAGCCAAAACTTTCACTTCTTATCTTCCTCCTGCACTTTCTTTTCTGGTTGAGTGCTTCTTTGAGGTGGCCATTTCTGACCACCGCTCCTACTGCCTTTAGGAAAGGGAGTTTGGCCAGCTGAGGAGGAGAGATGAGGCTCCCTTTGACTCTGCTGGTGATCTCCCCCCTCTTCACCACCTCTATGGGATGGCTTAGCCCCAAAGCCAGCTGGCTCGGAATGCTCCAGCGGCGAGCCCAGGCAGAAACCGCACACGATCACGGATTCCAGCCTGCCGCTGAAGCCCTGCAAACCAGAACTCCATCATCAGCAAACCTTTTTTGTTGTTCACATATAGTTATACTATATGGACATCATTCATCTTTTCTTTGAAAAATCAGACTAGGATATAAGTAGTAGATTCCTCACAAGTCTCTTTGAATTTTTATATGTTGACTTTGGGCCAGTTACAAAATTGTCATTGTGGGGGAAAATGGAAGCATTCTTTATGTTGCCTCGAGCCCCAAGGAAAGGCAGAATATAAATTTAACAAAAAGTCATGTATTATTTCATTTTTATTTTAAATGTATGAGTTATCTAGAAGCTGATGCATTCTATGCTGATACAATACAAAAAACTAATTCAATAAATTAGGTTGGTGATAACAAAAAGTGAAAAGACTAAAAGCAATTACAAAAATAATTGATAATAACAAAGTCTAAAATACATAACATATTTTAAGAAACTTAGCAACATTTCTAAAAGTAACAATAATAATTTATTAAATCTATATGCTACCTGACTCCCAGTGACTCTGAGCAGTTTATAATTGTTAAAATATTTCAGACCAAAAATCAAAAAGAGAGAGAAAGAGAAATAACACAAGCATAAGCAGAACAATGATGGTAAAGAAAAGAAACTCAGAGAGGAACCAGAAAGAAAAAGAGGATGTCAATCATCTTTACCAAAAACCTGGACAAAGAGCTAGGTCTTTAACTTCTTTGGAAAAACAGTAGGATGCAAAATATTCAAATTTGGGGGCAAACCACATTCCAGAGGGCATGTGCTGCTTCAGAGAAGGTATGCTTCCAGAAGGTATGCTTCCAACATATGACATTGTTTAATTGATGGAATCCAAAGTACACCAATCCTGCTAGACTGAACCTGTAGGAAAGGTATTATGGGAAGTAAGCAGTCCCTCAAGTAATCAGGTCTTATGCCATGTAAGATTTTATAGGTGATAAGGAGAATGTGAATTGCACTTGGAAGCAAGCTGGTGAAACGCAGATATTAAAAGGCACATAACTGTATTCTGGACCAGCTGAAACTTCCAGAGTAGTTTTCAAGGGCTGCCCCGTGTAAAGTGCACTGCAATAATCAAGGCATGAAGTAAACAGGACATGATTGACTGCCTGAATTACTCTTTAATCTAGAAAAGGGTGCAATTGATACACCAGGTGAAGTTAGGCAAAAGCCTTTCTAGCCACTACTGCCCTCTGCTCATTAAGCAAGAGTTCTGATATCAGGAGGACCATCAAATTACACACTATTCTTGAATGGGGATGTACAACCAATTTAAGGTGAAAGTTAGCATAGCTCCAAATCTGGGTGGCCACCCGCAGTTACTCAGTCTTGGTAGGATTGAGTTGGAAATGGTTCTTCCCCATCTATATCTACATAACCTACGTATTTACATACCCCAGCCTTGTTGAAAATTACAGACCAATCTCATTGTGTTGTGTCATGTGCAAAGTCATGGCATCAATCATTAACCAATTCATCACTCTCCACTTAGAGTCAAACAACCTACTTTCCAAAAAACAATTTGGTTTCAGGAAAAAATTGTCCTGCAATCTACAACTCCTACACTGCAAAAACATATGGACTACTCTACTTGACCATAAAGCTATAAATGCAATTTACATAGACTTCTGCAAAGCCTTTGATTCAGTGGTACATGACAAACTACTGTAAAAACTAAACTCTTACGGCATTTCCAGATCCCTCCATAAGTGGATTACTGCATTCCTGTCAAACAGGCAACAAATAGTAAAAATAGGGAGCGCTATATTGAACCCTGCTCCAGTTAACCTCAGTGTCCCCCAAGGCAGTGTTCTAGGACCCACACTCTTTATACTCTATATAAATGACTTTTGTGATCACCTTATAAACAACTGCGTCCTCTTTGTGGATGACATAAAACTATTCAACACCACTGACAATGCTACTATCCTTCAAAGTGACCTTGATTATGTGTCTGAATGGTCAAATATCTGGCAACTCCAAATCTCGACCAACAAATGCTCTCTCCTACACATTGGTAAAAAAAAAAAAAATCAGTACACCAAATACAAACTAGATGGATATGACCTCGTTGATGATCCTCACTCTGTCAAGGACCTTGGAGTTCTCATATCAAATGACCTAAGCGCCAGAGCTCACTGTAACAGCATTGCCAAAAAGGCATTAAGAGTTGTAAATCTAATCTTACAAAGCTTCTCCTCCAGAAATATCAAATTGCTAACTAGAACATACAAAACTTTTGCCAGACCAATACTCGAATACAGCTCATCAGTCTGGATTCTGCACTGCATATCAGACATTAATACAATCCAGCGAGTCCAGAAGTATTTCACGGGAAGAGTACTACACTTCTCTGCTCGCAACAGAATACTCTATATCACCAGGCATGAGATTTGGGGCTTGGACAACCTTGACTATGCCGCCTATGGTTAGACTTAAGCATAGCAAACAAAATTATCTGCTACAACGTCCTACCAGTCAATGACTACTTCTGTTTTAACCACAACAATACAAGAGCACACAACAGATACAAACTCAATGTAAACAGCTTCAAACTTGATTGCAGAAAGTAGTTCAGCAACAGTGTGGTCAATGCCTGGAATGCACTACCTGACTCTGTTGCTATGTCCTCTAACCCTCACACCTTTAACCTCAAACTAACCACTATTGATCTCACCTTATTCCTAAGAGGTCTATGCATAAGTGCGCCATCATGCCTACCGTCCCTGTCCTATTGTCCCCATTTATTCGTACCTATTTCCTGTATTCTTACTCATACTTATATCTATATAAGTTTATACTTATATCTATTATCTTGTAAGCAATTGACAAATCAATAATAAATAAATAAATACATACATACATACATAAATAAGTAAGTAAGTAAATAAAACAGCCTCCAGACACTGGGACAGAACCTCAATAATCTTATTTGTCTGGCCCAGAGTTAAAAGATATAGTTGGGTATCATATACTTAATCATAAACTGGTGGATAATCTTACTCTGTGGTTTATATATTGTAGATATTGAAAAAAATAGGAGATAGACTAGCTCACACCAGAAATGAAGGAATAAGAGGATGATCTGTCCACACCTGGGGTGGGATGCAAATATTTTTACTACTAGTTCTGTGGGTGTGGCTTGGTGGGTGTGGCTTGGTTGGCATGGCCATGTGACTGGGTGGGCGTGGCTTCTTTTTATTTATTTTTTTGCAGCATCCCCCCTGCACTCCATTTTTTTTGCCTACTGCACCTCAGGGAAGCCTCCTGGGAGCCTGTTTTTGGTCCATGCACCCCTGTGTGCCCCCTTTTGACTCCTGGGCCTCAGGGAAGCCTCCTGGGTGAAGCAGTAAGACAGCGATGGGTATCCCAGCACAGCTGATCATCAGAACAACTGATCGTCAGGAGGAAAAAAAACAAATACCAGTTTTTTACTACCAGTTTGGCCAAACGATAGCATTTTTTACTACTGGTTTGCCTGAATCAGGCTGAACTGGTAGAATACCACCACTGGTCCAACCAACCAACACTGAATTAGAATTGTCTCAGAGAAAGCAACTGCATCCCTTCAAAACTGTTTCCCTAAACCCCAGCTCATGGAGACATTATAGAACGGGTGTGTAGCATCAGGATTGTGTTTGACCCCAGGGGTCTGGAGTAGATGTGACCAGGGTGGGCATGGCCAGTATGACATCACTCGTGTTGGGGGTGCCTGTGGTGGCCCAAATGCTCTGCCAGAGAAAACGGGCTCCTGAGCACCATTTTTAACTGCAGTAGCTTCCTGCAACCCTCTGCCAGGGAAAATGGAGCTCAGAATGACCCATGCGCCAGTCCTCCCATGCTCCATTTTTGCTGATAGAGGCAGCAGGGGACAATCCTTCACTGTTTCCAGGGTGGCCCTGAGGGCAAGATCTAAGCCCCCTGTGGGCCAAATCCAGCCTTGAGTATGACACCCCTCTTATAGAAGGATGCCAGAGTCAATGAAATTGAAAGTTGTTGAAACATTAAGGAACACAAAAATAGATATAGAATCACCACCACCAAGTGTCACCAAAGCTGCCTCAGTACTAAATCCCAGCTTGAAACCTGTCTGAAATGGGACTAGATAAACTGCATTTTTCCAGGGTTCTCATCAGGTACAAACTAGTCAGACCTGAAAGGAGAGTTGTAACTGGTCCATTGTTATCAACAATTGTTAGATCCAGGGATGACCTCTTGACAAGTGGCAGCACCACTGCCTCTTCCAAGGCTGGGGGTACCATTACCTTTGTCAAAAAGATCTGCATGGATGAACTGTGGCACACCTTCTTTGGCTCTTTTGTGACTCAGCAAGGACCATGATCCAGTAAATAAATGGCCAACTCAACAACACAAAGATCTTATCCACTTCTTTAGGACATTGTGACAGTAGAAAGGATAACATTAAAAAGTCTGTCAGCTGTTATGAAATGCTTCATTTTGAGGTTTCTAGGACATCCACAAGCACCCCTAAGTCTTAGGAATTTTTTTCCTTGATGTTGTTCTTAATATAAAGTAAAACAGTTCTTTCAGCTTCGTGAATTGACATGAAAGGGAGGAAAGTATATGCTTTTAAATGTTTTATGACTGTATTTGATACCAGGGTTGAATAGGCATGTGGAGATTTCTGCCTTGGATATCAAGATAATTTGTCTAAATATAGCTTTTTAGCCTGCAAAGTTTCACAATTGACACTTCAGATAGTAATCTGGGATAGTCCTTAGTCTATTGAGATGCTTTGATCCTGGTGGGACTCTGCAAAGCTATAAACTGAGCACCTTCACAAAGCAGTTATCCTAAGAACAGTTGAGAAGATGGATTCTTTCTGCAAAGGTTTTCCTGGGTGCTTTTGGCACAAGCATACAGGCATTCTAAAAAGAGCCCCATATTAGCTTATGGTAGCACCAAATGGCAACGTGTGTTAATGTATTAACACATTTTATGAAAAGACATAAGCTTTGTGTGCTACAACCCGGTTTATCAGATGAAAGGAATGACTAAAATGATGGAGAATTCAAATTGGTTGCTGAAAGGAGGGGAAGATAGGGTGCAAACAGGATGAAATATACATAATTTAGTATATTTAGTATAAGTACATACTTCAATGTTATTAAAGGCATCATATTTACATACTATCATAACTGACTGTAAAATAAGTCTGAACCAATGTTCTCTTTATTGAATAGGCCAAAACCCACAGACAAATATTTGTCTTTTTCTACTAATATTAAAGGGTAATTTAAACACTGTATGTGTACACATATTCATGCATGAATATAAGCACATTTGGAGCAGCATGTGAGAGCTGAGCACCAGTTGGACCAAAGACGAATGAAAATCCCTATAAAGGACATGAGACCCCCTCCACCAGAGGCACTATCCCTCCCTGAGCATCCCATTCTCTCCCTCTCTCCCCAACATTTTCTTAGGGTGAAATAGGGTAAACACTATAAAATAGGTTTTGAAAAATAAATATTTCTTGGTAAGTGAAAGTTCAGGATTAATAGTTACAATCAGAGGTGGATTCAAATTTTTTAACAACTGGTTCTGTGAGTCTGGCTAAGTTGATGGGTGTGGCTTGGTGGTCATGTGACCAGGTGGACGTAGCTTGATGGTCATGTCATTGGCCAACTCAACATCATTCACATCAAGGCACGCATCTCTTCGCCTGGCCTCTCGTGAATGTGGGAATGCTGCAACAGTCGTAAGTGTGAAAAATTGTGATAAGTCATTTTTTTCAGTGCCATTGTAACTTTGAGTGGTCACTCCACACAAGCAAAGTACTAGCAAAGGAGGGGGAAAAAAACTCCAGAGAAGCTCCTGAGACAGGAAGTCTAGTCCTGCCAAGAATGTAATAAGGATTAATGGAGAGGCATTTTCTGTAAGCAACATCAGAGTGTTTCCTTCCTGCCTTCTTTACAGGATTAGGCCAATAATTTCTTCTAACAACCGGTTCTCCAAACTGCTTAGAATGTTAACAACCAGCAAACAGGTGTGAACTGGTAGAAACCAGCGAACAGGTGCGAACTGGTAGAAACCCACTCCTGGTTACAATTTTATTTTATACGAGATTTGAACTGATTACTAGATAAGTTTTTTTTTATTGATTAAATGTTAAATAAACATTTGAATAATTGTATGAACATAAAATTGTTTTAATGGATTATATGTTCATACAATTATTCTGAGATACTTCTGTTCGTTATTGAACAAAAGATTGTATTAAATTTAAACAGCCTGTACACGTAACAACTATTTTTACAACTTCATATTCTTCTTTCCCCTATGATGTAATAGATTCAGGAATAATGTCTATTTTTTGGTTTTGACTGCATATGCAAAAAGAAATGAAATATGCTCTGTGTGCATATTTCTTTATGCCTTCTAGATTTATGCCTATAGAATCACTTGCCATCTTCTGTTAATAGAAGCTATGCATTATATAGTATGGTGTGTTTATGGCAGTACCTGACAGGTCTTAATTCCATCAAGCAATTACTGAATGATTGCTGTCAGGCACAACTTCTCATCCTCCTCCTAATGATCTGCTTCATCAATCAAAGTTAAGCAAGCTGATTTCTCTCTGTTGATCCAGGTGTACTTTGCATCCCATGCATATCTGATTCTGATAAATGGTCATGAGAAAATAATGTTTATTCTGTAATTGCTATCATTCTGGTTGCTGAAAGCTGCATTGTCCCTATATTAAATATCTTATTAATTTTTCCAAGCAACAAAAAAATGAGTGATTCTCCCATTCAGTGGTGGGATTAAAATTTTTTACTACCGGTTCTTTGGGCATGGCTTGGTGGGCATGGCAGGGGAAGGATACTATAAGTCTCTACTCAGAGGTGATATTTGCTGGTTCGCCAAACTACTCAAAATTTCCGCTACTGGTTCTCCAGAACTGGTCAGAACCTGCTGAATACCACCTCTCCTCCCATTATTAAATGAAGTTCAATATATATCCAGGTAACTTGTCCTGTTACCAAATGGTCTCAGAAAGAACGCATGTTTGCTGAGCTAACTTTTGCTTTCGATCTGTTTGAGAAACTACTGATTTCTTTGCCAATGAATTTGAGAAGTCAAGTGTGTTGGACCAATCCCTATAATTCCTAATCAGATATAGTTCAACAGGTTTCTCAGGCAACAAACAAGCAAAGCTTATAAAAATCAATTATTTTATGTAAAGTGTTTTGCAAAATAAAGGAGCATCTTTTCTTTCATTATAAAAATAAAGGAGAATTAGTGCAAAACCTATTTCACAGAAGTATTTGCAGATGTTATTTATATGAAATCTTATGCATTTACTTATGGAATTCTAAACACTAATTTGAAATCATCTGAAAGTCCACAAAATTGTATAATGTTGTCATCCTTCAAAAATCCATCTAGTCTACAATAGTCAACCAAATGACTTTGGGACAGTAATCTTTAAACTTCTCACCTTCCAAATATGTGGACTAATTTCTAGAACTCTTGGCTATGGCTGTGCTGTTTAGAGAAGATGAAAAGTTGAAAGTCAACTAATTGAGGGTGCTCAAATTGGGAAGCCATATCCTAGGGGGACACAAAGGAAATACCTGTCTCCCATTGTTACTCACTATTCACTGATAAAAGCAAATATCTTACAATATTAATCCTCTGTCATTGTCACATATCAGGGCTGGGCAATGGTAGACTTTCATTTTTATCCACAGTAACAGTGATTCCCAAAATTATTGAAAACCTTCTGAACTCAGCAGGTATTTTTGTAAGGATATTTTACAGAGAAAATGATGTGTTGGAGGCTTGGGTCCTATTTTTTTAGTTATTTCCATTTATTTTATTTTATTTTTGTAATTTTCTATGCCACTTGTGGATGGGAATAATAAATAGTTTTATATGCATAACAGAGAGATAACTTATATTGTACAGGTGTACAATATACCTTTCAGAAACATTTTTTAAATTATTGCAGCAAATTGATGGTAAACTAAAAATAATGTAAGTTACACAAACTTTTAGTGGAAAATGAATTTTAAAGCAGGGGGTGTTTTGACTCTGACAACCTTAACACAAATAACAAGCTTATAAAATACAAGTTATAAAATATAACCTCATAACCTGGGAAAAAACTGAATGACACCACAGCATCACCACCAAATTACAAGAAGGAAGCCCTAGAAAAACCTTTCTCATTCTTTGGGGAATTGCAAATACTGTATTCCTTTTTGTCTTCTCATTTGGAAAAAGGAATGATGCACATGTACACATGTATAGACTAAATTTGATTTGCATATGACATGATGTTGGCATTCAATTTCAATAAAATCACTTAACAATCACCTGTACAAAAGTTTGATATACTGATTAAGGCACCAGGCTAGAAATTAGGAGACTGAGTTCCATTCCCACCTTAGGCCTAGAACTTGCTGAATGATTTTGGGCCAATCACTTTCTCTCAGACCCAGAAAGGAAGCAATGGCAAACCAGTTCTGAAAAATCCTACCAAGAAAATGTCAGCAATTTATTCAGACAGTCTCTGAGAATCAGACCCTATTGAATGGAAGAAAAAGAAATTATTTATTAATTTTGGATCAAGATAACATTCCAAAATCTATTAGTGCCACCTGCTTTTTTATGTATGAATTTTGATCTGATTTATGTTTGGCAGGGTGTCAGAGTATGTTCATGAACTGGAACAGAGTTTGGTGATGTCAGCCAATGAATAGGCATAGCAACTAAGTCAGCCAATGAGAACTATTTTGGAAACTGAAACTAGAATTAGCCTAGGCTGGAAACTGAAACTAAAAGTAGCCTAGGTGTGGTTCTATGTTAAGCTCTGCAGCCCTGAAGCTATGTAGACCTCTGAGTCTGTCTACTGAAGATGAAACTAACTTGCTTGCTTGCTGAAGACTGGAGCTCTGCTCTGAACTTGCAACATGTTTCTCTTTGAGTTTGCTCCATGTTGGAGAAATCTACAATTGGTTTGTAAAATCTACTTATGTTTATAAAGCTGTTAAATGAAGCATCAGCCATCTGTGTTTATTTTTCTGGCGCTGAATTATTGCTGCGAAACTCTCAATACAGGGGTAGCAGGGAGAACAGTGCTGATCAGCGTGATTACCTGGATGGAGCTGCGGGAATCCCGGGACACCGTCTGGCCAGCAGGGAGAGTGGCACCAACAGCACGAATCATGCTGGCAGTGCAATCACACTGACCAGTGCAATAGCGAGAGAGAATTCTCAGCGCCGATCACAAGGTTGTGCCGGTCACGAGGTGCAGGGGTGAAATTCAACCACCTCGCACCACCTTGGGAGAGGTGGTAGGGACGATTTGAATCAGTTGGCCCCGCCCACACGCGCACACCTTCTTCCTTTTAGAGACTGAGTACCACCAAGCCATGCCCACATAGCCGGTAGGGAAAAATTTTGAATTTCACCCCTGATGTGGTGGCACCAATGGACACAATCAGTTGGGCATGGATGGAGTCCTGGAGCTCCAGCTGACCTGGAGCTCCAATTGCTGCATGGTGCCCCACAGAATCCTACTGAAAATTAGGGGGAAAGGCGTAACTCAAGAAAAAGAGAAGGAGACATGTGGTGAGGGGGAGAACAAAGGAGGGAAGAAGGAGAGATAGAGAGAGAATCTGAGTGAGAGAGATTAAAGAAGGGAGAGAAGCAGTGTGAGGAGAGAGACAGGAAAAAGCAAACAGGAGGAGGAAATGGGGAAAAAATGGTGTAAGAGGAGGTGAGTAGGGAAGGGAGAGACGGGTAAGCATTTATCAGCCTACCTTGAACCAGCCCACAGCCTGGTCCCTGCTTAGCAGGGCTGTGTGGAGGGCAGTAAGGGCCAGATGGGGGTGGGGGCAGAGAGAGCAGGAGTGAAGTTGATCCAAAAAGAGAGAAAGGAGCAACACTGTCCCAGAGAGAGAGAGCAGTGTGAGAAAGAGAGCCAGCAACCCAAGGGGTCAAAAGACATACCAGGAGGCTGCAGTGGAAAGCCAGTGCAGGAGAGAACCAATGACCAGAAGGGCCATCAGATACACCAGAAGGACTGCGGAGGTGAACTAAGCCAGGTGAGTAAAGGTGACTGGGTGAACGGTCAGAATGAGAGCACCTGAAACGCTAGATCAATGACCATGAGCTGAAAGACCCCAAGTTATCTGGGAGAAAGGGACAGATGGAGATGGACTTTTGCAGCCCTTTCAGGGGTAGCGCTACATGTGCAACTCTATTTGAATCTCAATTCTGCGTGTCAGTATTCTCACATCTCCATATTTAGCATAGAGTAGATCCTTCACTGAAGGCAACACAAAATGTTCTATTGCTTTCCCAGGTGACCAATTCTAGACTACTTTGGAGCACTGTAAAAATGATTGAAAGAACTAAGAATGGTTGGAAGAACACCAATCTAATTGTCCATTTCCCTGCCTGTACAAACATCCTGCCAAATTTCAAGACAAAGTTTATTTTACTTAGAAAGCAGGGTTACAATGGTAATAAGAGCCTTCTTTAATCACAAAGGCCCCATTAGAAGGATTGATATGAATGAAACAATGCATATGACTTTGCTCTAGAAGAAAAAAAGTTTGCCCTTGTAAAGATCTTGTATTTATCCACTTCTTTTCCAGTCACAATTGTTTTAGCTCTTAACAGGACTTTCCTCTTTTCCTCCACTTAAACTTGATTTTCGCCTATTAGGTGAAGGATGCTCAGACAGCATCACATTAATTTCAGTGCACACTGAGCTTTATCTAATTCAACAAGCCAGCCTTTGTTAATTAGGCCTCCCAGGACGAGTGATAGTGAAGAAGGCCTCTAACTGTCACTGATCAATATTCCCAGCACAAGCAGTTCCAGCAGTCAATTACTTTTTTTTTAGAGAAGGAATAAAAAGGTAGGGTTCTCGTTAGCAATCACTTTTGCAGAATCATTATTCCTCCCCCTGAGTCCCCAGCTTTATCCCATCAAGTTCAGCTGGTTTCACACAAACAACATTGTCGGTGTCTGCTGTAAATTTGTCACAAAGAAGCTGGCCGCAGCCTATAACAGAAGGCTATTCAGCAATACCTCTAACTTTCCAAAGTCTGCAGCATGATTGATGAGGGAGTCAGTGGTCTGACAAAGCTGCTAAGATTAGTTGTTTGATCCCAGAGACATGGGCTGTATTTGATTAAGCCTCAACAGAATACATACATGGAAGCTAACTTAGTATAATACTACCCTGTAATTCTTCAGAGGGCAACAGGAAGGTGAGGGAACAAGAAAAGTGGAATGCTGTTCTTTGCTGGATGTTTAGTGATTCTGTATAAAAAGCATGCAATCCAGCTAGGCCTTGGCCTGTTACTGCCACCAGCATAGTGACTATGTTAACAAAGATTGTGCTAATTTTCCCAGGCTTTCATATTTGCAAGTTTTATTTGACCTTCTACACCTGCAAGCCAAACGCCACACGCTAAATATAGTCCTACCGTGACATGCAGTAAACAACTTGAGGAACCTGTGACACACAGGTTTTTTTAGGAAAAAAAACTTTAAAGAGAGTGGGTTACTTTTGTCAAAAAAAAAAAAAAGCCAGATACAAAAGACAAATGCAAATTATTCTGTTGTTTTATTTTAATAAGAAAAGTGTCCTATTTTCTCTCCTATTGGTTCAGTGTGAAATTTCCAGGTTGAAATTAAAAAAAATGGTTTTGGCTGTTGTTACAATTAATGAGAATGTCTATGAAGTCTCTTCCTTGCAGAGCATAATTCCCAATCAAGTGAAGCAAGTTATAAATGGCTAGTGCAGAGGTCCCATTCCAAGTTCTTCTGTGTGTGCGTGGGACAGGCGCACATGCATTCACAGGCCCGACCCACCCCATTCCAGCATACACTCGTGCACCTGCTGGGATGGTGTGGATCGAGCCTGTACGAATATGCGCCCACCACCTCCTGTGTGCATGCATGCCTGACAGGATGGGATGGGATGGGCAGGGTTGAAGCGATGCAGGCTGCCCCCTTACTGTTTCCAAGCCAGTCATGCAGGCCAGATCTGACCACATCGCAGGCTGCATCCAGCCTGTGGGCCTTGAGTTTGACATCCTTGGTCTAGATTGTGACTATCCACCTAATAGCTCCATCCTGAGGAGCAAAAATAATGGAATCTTCTGGATCATAGATTATTGCCTAAGCCCTGAATAGTCAAGACAGTCAAAATATTATACTGAGCTGCCAAGATGGAAATAGACAAACGTATTCCTACAAGAATAGATAAATCAACTAAAAGATGAAATATTTGATGTATCTTCTTTAGGAAAATATGAAATTTTAACTTATTTATGCATACATCTATGAAAGTATTGAATAAAAACTTTGACAAATATCTAGTCTTTATCATTTGAAAATAATTGAATATTAATATCAAAGATGAAAAGTGCAACAGTCCACAATTTCTAAACCTATTATTGAAATTAGAATTAGAACACAGTAAGAATATAGGTAGTCCTCAAATTACAACCATTCATTTAGTAACCATTCTGCTTCGTACTGGGAGAGAATGCACCACAGACTGAGGCGAGGCGGCTAAATTGGTTGCTCAGGCTTTATTGAATTTGCGCGCTAACAGCGAGTGAAACGCTCAGCCATGAGGCAACAGCTGTTGGCCTGTTTGACAGCTCTTTATATAGTTGGCTGTCAAACTACCAGCCAATCAGATTGCGGCTGGGTGCCCCCTGCTGGAAACCAGACCAGAGGGGGAACTTCAGAATATAGCACTCCTTCCCATCTTGATAGCGCATGCGTAGTCTTCGAGGTAGGCCGGGCGGCGCCGGATTCTAGTTGATCTGCACAGCGATGGCTCGTTGGACGCGGCAGGAACCTCTTTGTCTGGGACCTCTTTGACCAGAACCTCTGACTGCTGCAGTTGGACTTCTGCTGGTGATTCCTCGACCCCTGGCCTCTCTGGTGAGTGTGGCTGCTGGCATGTGGTTGCTGCAGATGATCTTGTGTCGGTTCCTAAGAACTCATCGTTCTCCCCTGTTAATATAGCTCCTGGCCTCAGGTTCCCTCGCCCCCTTAATTGATTAATGTGGCACCTCCAGGTCTGGCCACCCTCTAACTTTACAATGTATGAATACGGCCCGGGTTATGCTAGTTATGGATGCCGGTACCCACAGGGGATTACCAGTGTAGTTCCTAGCAAATACCTGGTCCCCTACATCAAATTCCCTGGCACTGCTATGTGAGTCAAGGGGCTTGTCTGATGTATAGGCAGGATGCAGCCTATCTAACACTGTTCTAAGTCTTCGGCCCATTAATAATTCTGCTGGGCTATGATTTGTGGATGGACATGGGTAGAATGCTGGATTAGCAGATACTGGGCTACTCTAGTTATCCATGGCCCTGGGCCCATCTTTGCTAGTGCCTCTTTTGCAGATCTTACCCCTCGTTCTGCCATTCCATTATTAAAGGAATTGAAAGGAGCAATTAATGCATGTCTTATGCCTAAACTAATGAGAAACAGCTCAAAACTTCTTGAGGTAAATTGGGGCCCGTTATCTGATACAACTAGATCGGGAAGCCCATGGGTGGCAAACACCTTTTGTAAGGCTAAACCGACAGCTTCAGATGTTGTAGAGGTCACTGAAACTACCTCAACACACTTGGAGAAAGTGTCTACTAGGATGAGGAAAATCTGACCTTGGAAGGGCCCCGTGAAATCAATATGCAGGCGTGACCATGGACCTCTGGGGGCTTCCCACTCTCTTACTGGGGCTTTTGGGGGTAATGGCCTAGTTTCCTGATACTGCTGACACCCTGACACCCATTCAGATAATGCCTGGTCCATCCCTGGCCACCACACATAACTTTGGCCTAGGGACTTCATACGAACGATGCCCGGGTGACCCTTATGGAGTGCCCCCAGAACATGCTTTTGTAAGGCTGAGGGAATTACCACTCTACTCCCCCATAGTAAACAACCCTTGCTGCAAGACAGCTCTTGTTGCCTTATTTTGAAGGGACGACAATCAGCAGGCACAGACCCTTGTGGCCATCCCCTTTTCACCCAGTTCAGAATTTGCCTTAAGAGTCTGTCTTTAGCTGAATGGGCAGCAATGTCTGCAACGGTGAGTAGAAAGTCCTGTTGTTGGTCAATGAGGAGGATGGATTCCTCAGCCTCGTGGTCCTCAGCTGCAGCTGGAATCGGGCACCTGCTGAGTGCATCAGCATGGCTGAGATGTTTGCCCAGCCGATATGACAGTGTGTATGAGTATGCTGCCAACCCCCTCCCACCTTGTCATTCGAGGGGAGAGTATTTGAAGAGTATGTTTATCCCCAGCGAATAATCCTAGTAAAGGCTTATGATCCGTCATAAGTTCAAACTTATGTCCATAAACATACTCGTGGTAACGTTTAACACCAGTAATGGCAGCAAGGACCTCACGATCTATTTGGCTATAATTCCATTCCACTGGCGATAGTCCTAGAGAAGAATGCTGTTGTGACTCGGAGGGTTGAGCCTGCTCTGTTGGAAGACACAGACTCGAGTAATGAGGAAGAGGAGGATTTGGCCTTGAGTTTTGAACCTGCCTTGCTGGAAGTTTCGGAATCATCATCTCCCTCCCCGGGACCTTCATCCCTGGTTGTGCCTCAGGTGTTGGCAGATAATTAGGAGAGCATGCCAGAGTCCTTGGCTGAGGATCAAGCCAGGGAATGCTGGTTGGATGCAAGACAAAGACGCAGGCAGAAGCGTGAAATTCAACGTAAAAGGAAATGTCAAATCAGGAACTGATTTGAGAGATGGACACGCCCCTCAGGACATAAAAGGGGGCGTGTTAGCTCTGAATCTCTGTTCGGGACAAATTGTTTAATCGTGATAGCAGCTTGGACAAACTCTCTCCGTGCGGCATTTGCTTCTTGACTTACGGTCTTGTTTGTTATCGGACTTGGCAGGCAGCTTCTGGAAGACTGCCAAGAATTCCTCCAGTCAAAGAAATTTAACTCTGTCATTCCTGGTCCTGTCTGTTTGTTTGTATTCCTTTGAAAACTTGGACTCTCACCTCGTGGTCACAGATGAGACAGAACAGAATGCTATAGGGGCCTCAGAGCCATTAGGCAGTCTGTGACTCAAAACTGCCCCTATTCCATATGGCGAAGTGTCGCATCTAACACTAATGGTAAGCATTCATTTAACTGTATGAGAAGAGAATCTGAAGTTAACAAGTCCTTCACAGCCTTTGCCCCAAACCCAAGGTGATTTTTTATCTAAAAGTCTGTGTAGGGGTTCAGCTACAGATGCCTTGTGAGGAATGAAAATGGCATAGAAATTCAGAAGGCCAAGGAAAACCTGCAGCTCAGTTTTGTTATTTGGAATGGGAGTGCTTTTTATGGCTTGAACCCAAGCTGCTGTGGGATGAGCCTGGAATCTCTTAAAAACTTCCCTTAGGCTGTCTAAAAGTGCTTTTTCATCTCTAGCTGAAACAATAATGTCATCAAAGTAGGGAACAACTCCAGGGATGCCTTGTAAGAGCCGTTCCATCAGGGACTGGAATATCCCAGGGGCAGCACTAATGCCAAATTGTAGCCTACTGCACCTAAATGCTCCCCTGTGTGTTACTATGGTTTGGGCTTCTGGATGGCTGAGTCCACTGGCAGCTGTTGATACGCTGGAGCCATGTCAAGCTTTGCAAAAAAAAATTCTGTTACCCAGTGAATGCAACAGATGTTGCAACTGGGTACGCACTTTGCTGTAATGCCAAATTAAGGGTTGCCTTGTAGTCTGTGCACACCCTGACCAACCCGTCAACCTTGAGTGGCGTGACAATTGGGGTCTCCCAAGGAGTGTGATCTATTGGCTGTAATACCCCTTGTGATATAAGCTTATCAAGTTCAGCATCAATTTTTGGGCGGAGTGCGAAGGGCACTCGCCTGGCTTTCAATCTCCTAGGCATAACTGTAGGGTCTAAATTCAGTGAAATAGGTTTCCCTGTATATTTACCTAGGTCACTGTCAAAAACACTAGCAAATTCCTTTGCCAATGCATCTATGGTGTCAGTGTTTTGTCCATTTGTGGCATGCACTCCACTTATGGGCAGACCTAGGGATTTAAACCAGTCAAGGTCCAGTAAACTTGGCAATGTCCTTTCCACAACTATTAGTGGGAGACAGCCTTTGAATTGTTTGAAAACTACTGTCACTTTAATGAGACCCAAAATGGGAATTATATTCCCTTGATTGTCTCTTAATGTGAGGGAACAGGAACTTAATCTTTTCTTTGCCATTTTGGGCACCAACCATTTGATTGTGCTCCAACTTACCAACGAGAAAGAAGAACCTGTGTCAACCTCCATTTGACAATCCTGTCCCTCAATTTTCACTGAAAGAAAATTTTTTTTATTTAGTGATAAGTTTGTTTGCTCTACTCTGGGGTTGATGTGGCAATTATCCCTTTGGATGGTGAAACACTGTTCCCTCAACCTAGGAACCTTTCTAGGGGTCCCCTTCATTTGCCCTTGTTTTGCCTGGACTGTCATCAGGCAGGATAGCTCTGCACTTCCTAGCTAAATGGCTTCTCTTTCCGCAGCGCTGACAATTTGCAGTTCGAAATCTGCATGCTGCTCATAGATGGTTTCCTCTGCACCCTATGCAGGATTGTGCCTGGGCTGCTTTATTGGATTGCCAATTATCACCTGATGCAGTCTTCAGCCAGTAGATATTGTCATCCCCTGGCAGATCAAGGTCTTCCTTGGTAGCCTCTTCCTGGTGGACAGCTAAGGTTTTTCTCCCTGAAGCTGGGCTGCTCGTGCCATGAATCTCTACCTTCAACTTGTTGGATAGCTCCTCAGCGCAGGTTTCGTCCAATGCTGATTGTAGTGTCAGGTCAGGCTTTGCTAGTAGTCTGCACTGGATTCAGAGGTCTTTTAACCCACAAACTAAATGATCCAGCAAGGCATCATCCAGCTC
Organism: Pseudonaja textilis; assembly: GCF_900518735.1. The sequence goes on along the minus strand of NW_020769343.1, from coordinate 1,243,145 downwards.
TTTAAACTCGCAATGGAAAGCAGCTGTTCAGAGACCCACCATAAATTGATTAACAGTTTCCCCCTCAGCTTGCTCGCACCGGTGAAATGCCTGCCTTCAGGATATTCTTGAGGGGGGGAGGAAGTAATGGTTCTTAAGCTTTGCCATTAACATCTCCCAGGTGACGAAATTCAGGGGTTGAGGTGCTAACAGAGCTCTGGCTTTGTCAAATATTTGTTTGCCACAGAAATTTAGAAATAGCGCCCTTCACCGGCTGCCTGTCAAATCCACCAGATCGTTTGCCTCTAGGAAACAGTCAAAATGCTCAGTGTATGACTCCCAAGTCTCTGTGGATGTGTCAAATGGTGCGAATGAATTTAATGCTGCCATTCTGACAGCTTCACAGGACCCTTGATCCTTAGGCAGGTGGCTGGTGGACTTATCGAGCTCCCTCAGCATGACTTGCTCTTTTTGTATGCCCTTCTGGCTTGTTTGGCTCTTTTTGCCACTGTGATCAGCTCTTTTGGTTGCCCACAGGAGGACTTCAAGCTCCCCTAATGCCTCAAGGGTGGCAATCCCACCTTCATTGCCAGTGCTTCGTACTGGGAGCGAACGTAACACAGACTGAGGCAAGGCAGCTAAATTGGTTGCTCAGGCTTTATTGAATTCGCCCGCTAACAGCAAATGAACTGCTCAGCCATTAGGTAACAGCTGTTGGCCTGTTTGACAGCTCCTTATATAGTTGGCTGTCAAACTACCGGCCAATCAGGTTGTGGCTGGGAGCCCCCTGGACCAGAGGGGGAACTTCAGAACATAGCACATTCAAACTTATAATGGCATTGAAAAATGTTATTTATAACTGGTCCTTGCACTTACAACCATCACAACATCTCCACAGTCACATGATCAAAATTTGGGCACTTGGCAATTGGCATGTATTTTTAAAAATTACAATGTACCAGGGTCATATGATTGCCATTTGTGATCTTCCCAATTGTCTTTTGGCAACCAAAGTCAATGGGGGAAGGAAGATTCATTTAAGGGTCATTCAATTTACTTAAAAACTTCTGTGATTCAGTTAAAACCATGGAAAAATAGGTCATAATTCATTTTTACAACTGTTTTGCCTAACAACAAAAAATCTGATCTCAATTATGGTCATAAGCCAAGGTTTACCTGTATGAAATATTTTTTTAAAAAAACAGGACTGTGATAGTTCTGCTTACCTTAATGCACTATGGGTTGATTGCCATGACATTTATTGTCATTTCTTGGCCAAGCTTCTTCTCTTTTATTAATCAGCCTTAGGATCAACAGGGGTTTCAAAATATTAGATCATTAAAGGCCTACAGTTCAGTTATTTGAGACCTGAGTGCCACTAGCAGGAGGAAGCTCCTGTTACCTGTCTCAGCTCATATCAACCTAGCAGTTCAAAAGCATGTAAATGCAAGAAGATGAATAGGTATCACACATACGCATGTAGCAAGGTAACAGCATTCTATGTTTGCCGCATGCTCTGTGCTGCATCATGATGTCATGTTGACCACGTAACCACAGAAATGTCTCTGGACAATGCTGGCTCAAGAAACAGAGATAAACACTGCCCTTAATATTAGTCATCACTAGCAGGTAAACCTGCAGAGTTTGCCTTAAAATCAACAACATTAGTGAGCAATACATATTGGGCTTCTCTGGCTTTTATCCACCAAAGATTATTACTTTAAAGACAATTTTACCTAGTTGTATTAAAATCTTTATAGTATCAATCCATGCTTAACTTAAATTTAAATTGCCAAATGGTGTTGTTTTGTAGACGGTGTTGTATTTATAGTTCAATTATTATAAGAAAGTTATAGGTTTTTAAAAATAAGATAACTACAAAATTGCTTGAATAAAAATAATAATGATCTAAACACTATATGGCAGTTCCTGTTAGTGAACGCAGGGGAAATGAGTTTTTGCTTATATTTGTAATGATCCATAAATCTGTTTCAAAAGCTAACTTCCTTCTTCCTGGAACTGGTTATTAAGATTGGACTGCAACAACTCACACTTTCTCATTCATCCAATCCTATACTAAATAAAGACAGACTTCTCTCTTGAAGCAGAGATCAGCAAGCAGAAATTCACGTGGATGATGAACTAGAAAAAAATGGTTATACTTGGGAAAATTGGGGGAAGCTGAAAGCACGTAATGGATAAAGTGGAATAGAATTTATGGGGAATGCTTGCGTGGAAGAAATGAGTAATGCTATTTGTGACACAAAGCCAAGATGATGCAAGGCCATGACCATGGTAAAAAGTGAATTGTTTTCTTCTGAGTTAGTGCTGCGTGTCATCAGCCTTTGTGTTTCCTTCCATTATTTCACTAACCAAATCAGTTTCTCTTCTCTAGAGAAGAGGAGAAGTTGCAAGCACATAGTCTGCCTTCATTGTTTCTGTAAAGAAACTGCATCATTATATTATTGGTTGTTAACTCAACTGAAACCATTTGTCATCTGAGAAAAAAGATTCAGCTGGGAAATTGTTGTTAAAAATGAAAAGAACTGAATGTGTAGTGCAATTTGCAGCAATGAACACAGCTTGCAGGAAGAGTGTATTGTTTCTATTGTTTCATTTTTGTGTTAGATTTGGCTCAGAGGTCGCTGATTCTCACCCCATCTGTTTCTGTTTACGTGTGATTTAAACTGCTGTATCAAATTTGAGAACAAAAGCAATGCTAATCAGAAACATTTCTAATGAACTAACTTTAATCCAGTCTTTGCATTCTCTCTCTCCCTATCTACTTTTTCTTCTTCTTCCCATTTATGATGCCCAAACACTGCTATTGCACTACTAACAATATGAGACTATATAGATACGGTTTAAATCAAAGACAAGCCAAATGATGTTCCTCCAATGTAGTTTAAGACTGCAACTACTATAAGACATGACTTTCAACCATGCTGACCAGTATTTATGAAGGTTTCACACACAGAAGGTCGATCATGAGAGAGGAAAGGTTGTAATGGGGTAAAGAAGCTGGCAAGAAAGAGTTGAAGTGAAATTGACAAAGTAGAAAGATGAATTGGAAAGACAGAAGTATAGAAAGCAAAGATGGAACTCAGGATGCTGAAGAGATGCAGGTTCCATAAATGTTCAAGACCATCAAAGATTACTTCTGGTGAAGATTCATGAAAAACTAACTATCCCTTTTTAAATGGAATGGTGTCTATTGTGGAGATTGTAGCTGGATGAAGGAAGGCAAAGTCTATTTGCAGCAAGGAGCTGTGTACTCTGTACAGACATTCTTTGCGAATACATTCCAGGAACAGGGGTGGGCTTTTTTTTTTTCATAAGTATCATAAGATTACGGATAAAGAAGCTAACACATAAATTGCCTAATAGTACTAATAAATAAGCAAAATAAAGATCATGAATTTCTTGCAAATAAAGAGACAGCGTGCATTATTTTGCAATCCTAAACAGACTGTTAAGAACTGAAAATCCACCTACAGTTCCACTTCATGAGATATTTCTTCTCAAACCTTTTGAAGATTATGTTATGGCTCACAGGTCTCAGACAGATATGGCTAATGGCCATTTCAGGAACCAGACAACAATATATATATATATATATATATGTGTGTGTGTGTGTGTGTGTGTGTTTGTGTGTGTGTTTGTGTGTGTGTGTGTGTGTGTGTGTGTGTGTGTGTGTGTGTGTGTGTGTGAGGCTATATGAATGTGAGGAATAAATAAAATATAAATCACAGAGTTTGACATGAATTATAAAAACATCAATAAAATCATTCATGTTTTGCTTTGTGGAATTGACTCCTGTCTCTTTATTAGATGCCATGAATATTTGGCATTTTTTAAAATGTTCCCATTAACTAGTAATGTATCCTCAAAAAAAAAAAAAAAACCTCTTTGCAGAGTTCAGCCTACTTCTTTTCTTCATGCTTACAGATGAACATGAAATACTGATGCTTTTAGGATCATAAATGTGAGCAATGGCAAGGTAGTGGAAAGACTCAAAATACAGAACTTATAATTAGACAGAATGGGGAAAAAACAGTTTTCAGTCCTCAGCATTATGACATTTTCTGGCTTGTTAAAAAAATAAAAAAATCTTTCTAGGTTATCATACGAGCACCAGAAAAATATCTGCTTCTAGTTAAATTGCTGTTTTTTATTGTATCGTGTTACATTGCATTCATTTAAGTTATATCATCATCCAACTCACTGTAGAAATTCTGGGTAGCTAATTATATTTTTTTAAAATGTAATAAATAATAACATAAAAAGTAAGTGACAACTGAGATTTTTTTTAAAAAAAATCCAATCTACCACAAATTAAACAGACTGACTATTGCTATAACTTCCGTGTCTGGGAACATATTCTTCCTAAGAAATTTTCTTTCATTTTGGAATTTGGAAAATTGTTTCAATGACTGCAAAGGAAGAGTGATGGCTTATATTATGTGATAGAAACAAATAGCCTATCAAAATTGAGAGCAAATGGAAAAATGGGAGATATTTCTGAGTTGATTCCATACCTGCTTTAGGTCACTTTGAGTCTGTTGTGCTTGGAGGTGGGTTAAAGTTTAGATGGGTGTCCAACCAAGTAACAAACAGAACCACCAGTCTAAAGTTCAGAGGAAAGTTCAGAGGAACTTTTTAAATGTAATGTTAACTATGCATCACATCAAGATGCTTACATCTATGGGCTTGCAGCTATGCAAAATTTACTTGAAAAAGAACACAACAATGTTGCACATTGGAGCTCCCTCTCTTCTTTCTCTGTTACCTTTTTACAAACATGAACAATTTTATCCCATACCAAGATAAATGTGTGACTGTATATGTCAACTTTTGCAACCACAATGTTGTGATCAGAACACCACTCCGCTTCTGTATATGTCAATATAAAATCCTAAAAGAATACCTGCCTTCTTGAAAATTTTGACATAAACATACTTGCATGCCATGTAGATGCCCAAACTAGCACTGCAGAAAAGAGGGTTTAGCCATTTTATGTTATGTCTAACAAGAGGAAACCTATGGGGGAAAACTTCAATGTGGCAAACCTACTATATGTAGCCCACTCCTTAATTTGTAAGACATTTTTTAGATTTTATTTATTTTACTTAGATTCTTTATCTTCCTATTCAGAATACATATTATTTCAGTTTGGTAAGGATGATTCCTATGAGAAATTCCTTTAAAATGTTATATCTCTGTACCTTAATAAATGGAAGCATTGTTTTGAAACTGGCAAGCATAAATACACTATTATTCTGTACTTCATGAAAAGAGCCTAACATTTTCCACATTTTTTCCACAAGTGAGAAAAAAGGTGTTATTGGTTGGTTTAAGGAATCCTCTCAATAAGCTTAAGCTATTTTTAACGCAGGTACATCTCTTTTTTTCCTATGCTCCTAGAGAGCCCTCAAACAGATTGCTGTTCTTTAATACATTGCAGCGATGCTTTTCTGGGCTTGCACTTCTGTTAGATCCAAATAATTTCTCGCAGTTTTATATGTAAAACTGGATACTCTATATTACAACAGAATACCCTATATCACTAGGCCTGAAATTTTGGGCTTGGACAACCTTGAACCATGCCTCCTATGGTTGGACTTAAGCATAGTACATAAAATTATCTGCTACAATGTCCTACCAGTCAATGACTACTTTACTTTCAACCGCAACAATAAAAAGAGCACACAACAGATACAAACTCAATGTAAACCGCTCCAAACCTGATTGCAGAAAGTAGTTCAGCAACAGAGTGGTCAAGGCCTGGAATGCACTACCTGACTCTGTTGTTACATCCTCTAACCCCCACTCCTTTAAATTTAAACTATCCACTATTGACCTCACCCCATTCCTAAGAGGTCTGTAAGGGGCGTGCATAAGTGCACCATCGTGCCTACAGTCCCTGTCCTATTCTCCCCATTTATTCGTACCTATTTCAGGTATTCTTACTCATGTTTATACTTATACCTATTATCTTGTAAGTGATTGACAAATCAAATAAATAAAAAAAAATAAAATAAAATGCAGCCTAAAAAAAATAACTCCTGCATTTCATCCATAACAATGTCTGGTTTTCAAGTTGGACAAGCAGCAATACAACACAATGACAGAGCAAAAATTCTGATTTATATATCCAAGAAACCAACCCATTTTTCAGCTTTTTTGTATCATATTGTCTACCTATCTTTACATAATTAAACCTATTATGGGATGTAATAAATGTTAGTAGATTATCATTATACACACACATATATATAGACCCATATAGGTGGATTTCTTTTAGTTTTTATCCATCCAGACAAACACAGAGAGAACCAAATATATCTAGATACAGGTATTTCTGACCTTGAATTTGTTTATGTTCATTACAGAAACATATCTATTTTTTGAAAAAGTCACAATGACCGCAACAAGGATGCTGTAGCTAGAGATGAATCCTTGCTTTTTCCTACACTCAGCATGCCTCAAAGCAATTTGACATCAATAGTATTTTAAAAATTGCTGTATCTTACCATAAGATGAAAAGAAAGCAATAAATGTGTTAAAATTACTTTGAAGATAGAATGGATGCTAAATAAAAATAAATCTAAGTAAACCCTTAAAGGCTCAATTGAAATGTGTTAAAAATACAGACATTTCCTCCTATTTTGCCAGAAAGTGACTCATATTACAAGCAAACTTAAAATGAAAAATAAATACTTCTCTTAAGTTAAACTGAACATGTGAAATTATTAAGGTATGTGTTTATAATAAAAAGTAGAATTAGTTTTCTCTTAAATCAATCTGTCCTTGATAATCTGTCCTTCTTCATCTTGATAAAAACAATAAAGTAAACTTGTAATTATGTTCAAGAATCAAGTGATACAAGATTACATTACACAAAGCATGATTACTATTCTGTTACAAACACTTGTAGCTATTCTTCACTTTTGGCCTAGGAAAAAATTAGAAGCTTCATATTTTCTCCACTATTAAGTTTGTGAAAAACCTGAAAAGTGTTAAAGGAAGATTGATACATAACTTCCAACATTTATTAATTTTTGAAAATTGCTGCAGTATAGTAGTATAGAATAGAATAGAATAGAATAGAACAGAACAGAACAGAACAGAACAGAACAGAATAGAATAGAATAGAATAGAATAGAATAGAATAGGAGTTCTTTACTGGCCAAGTGTGATTGGACACACAAGGAATTGTGCATATGCTCTCAGTATACGTAAAAAGAAAAGATAAATTCATCAAGAATCATAAGGTACAACACTTAATGATAATCATAGGGTACAAATAAGCAATAGAAAGAGACAGACCCAAACTCTAGTCCTTTTTTAGGCATGGAAACCTCCACCTGGATTATTTTGGACAACACAACCTTTAAGTCTCAGACTGGAAAGTCAGAAATATCTCTTAACCTGCACTGGCCAAATTTGATATATTATGAATTGAGATGATTATCTTGATGATGATTATGAAGATGATAATCCCCCAGTGAGACTCTACCTTGACGTGATTAATTGCTCTGAGGAATGCCAGAGGTTCAACCTACTGAACAGGTATCATCTGAGGAGTCAGACAAAGTATGTCTCCCATTAAAGATATGGTGATATGTAAATTACAGAAAGCCATACCAGTTCAGGTGTTGCTCAGGTTAATAAAGTCCACACTAAATATTAGAGTTTCTGGATATCTAGTGAAAAATGGGCTATAGGACTCAGGACTGTTGGCTGAGCAACCAGAGCCAGCAGTTACAGAACTATTGGAAGAAAATGTGTTCACAAATATACAGGGATTGAAAACAAAGAAATAATGATTTGTTATGACACATCCAGTCCAATAAGAAGAGGATATTTGAAATGAATGCACCAGTTCTGGAAAGAACATCCAAAATCAGAAGTAACCCTAACCCTAACGTTGATTTATAATATGAAATAAAGTACTCACAGAAGCAGAATTAGAAGAACTGCAAAAGTTTACCCAAAGAAATCAAATATTTTCTGCAAAGAAATCAAATATTTTCCAAAAGTACCTCAGAATGTAGAGGCAAAGCAGAGTTGGTAGTAGAAGAATCCAGCACTCTCTGCCTCAGGACAAAGCCATCTAACTAAAGAAGTAAAAGAATTGAAACAAAGAACAACTGAGCATCTAGAACAGCACAAAGACATCAGAATAAGGCTGCCTGCATTGAAGCTTGTTCCAAAGAAACAGTTAGCACAAACATTAAAAGATGCAAATACTGAAATAGAAAGTATAAGCACTAACTCACTGCATGAAACAAACCAACTAATATACAGCTTAGCTGCAGTTATAACTGAATAACTGCAACGTCAACAGAGAAGAAGAAAACCCCACAAAATGTAAGATTAGGATGGAAAATAAGGTCAGCAATTTGAGATCAGATGGCAGTGGGCTAGAACAGGTGAAGGAAAAGAAGTTGAAGAACAAGAAGAAAAAACAATACCTAATCAAGAAATACCACTTTAGAAACAAGGAAGATCAAAGAAGCACTGGAAATAATAAAGCAGCAAATAACAGCTATAGCCAAGATCGGCAGATACAAAGCTCAAATTGTAAATTATAGGCAGAACCTCCAATTTCAATCCAATCAGAAACATTTCTACCAATTCATTAACAGAGAAACTACAGTGAATCAGTCAATACCTGACAAGTAAGAAACAGTACAGTTTTGGGCACAGATATGGCATAACCCAAAGAAATACAACAAGGGTACAGCTTGGTTAAAAGATGTTGATATGAATAAAAAAGAAATTGCAAAGAAAGAACTTGTAATAACAGCAGAAATGGTAGAGAAAAGAGCAAGGAAGATCAAGAATTGGTCAGCACCAGGTGAAGATGAACTGCATGGTTTTTGGTTAAAACATCTAATTAATCTATATCACTCATTGCCAAACAGTTTAACAATGTATTACAAGGAGATGAAATTGAAGAGTGGCTAACATCTGGGAAAACCTACCTGAAAATTAATTAAAGATCCAGCAAAAGGGGCACACCAGGCAACTAAGCAAAATCCTTGCTTACCAACAACTTTAAAATTGCTAATTGGTGTGGTAGCTGATGCAGTCCAAAAGCATTCAGTTGAAAGCAATTTCTTTCCATTTAAGCAGAAAGAAAACTGCACCAAGAGTAGAGTACAAAAGATCAACCCCTAATTGACAAAATGTTTTTGAAAACTGCACAAAAAGGAAGACCAATCAAAATTTAGCATGGATTGACTACAAAAAGGTATTTGATTCTCTACCACATGATTGGTTAATCAAGTGCCTAGAAATAATAGGAGTCAGTAGAAAGATCAGAAACTTTGTGCAAAAATCAATGGCACAATGGAAGGCACAGTTGCAGATCTATAGTGAGAGACTGGGAGAGGTTAATATCAAGAGAGGAATATTTCAAGGAGATTCACTATCACCAATGCTATTTGTCATTGCACTGTTTCTTCTGTCAATAATACTGAGAAACTCAGGCCATGGCTATTAAACTTCAAAAGAATCTGCCTGACCCCCTCCTTTGCATGGATGAACTGAAGCTGTATGTGAAAACTCCATCTGAAATAGAATCACTGTTCAACACTGTCCGTATATATATCCAAGATATTGCAATGGAGTTTGTATTGGACAAATATGCCACACTCACTATTAAAGAAGAAAAATAGTGAAAACTGAAGGAATTAAGATTCCCCAGGAACATAACATTAAGAGTCTGGCTGTCTTAACCAGAAGATATGCATTTTTACCTGGGGATGGTGAAAAATAGGCTCATTTCCTGCCTCCAGAGGCCAGGAAGGCTGTTTTCACCCTCCTGGAGGCTTGAGAAAAGCCTCTGTAGACCAGGGAGGGTGAAAATGCCCCCCTGCCATGGAGAAGGAAGCCGAATAGGCCACACCCACCACCGCCATGCCCACCCAGCAACCAGGCAGAGAACCGGTTGCTGAAATTTTTGAGGCCCACCCCTGAATTAGAGCCATGTTTCTTTTAAATACTTACATTTTCTTCTGTAAAATAAATAAATAAATAAGTCCTGAAAGTATGTTCACAAAGAGCTATTTTGTCTACTATCACTTTCTTTTCAAAAATGTTATCATTTTCTGAATGTATCAGAGGACTAGGGGGAAATTGGAAAGGTTAGTCGCTGGCTATATAACATTGTTAGGAAAGCAAACAGCTTCTATAAGAGAACACTTATCTCACAGTGCCTGGCTCTCTGGGAGGAGAAGTTCAGTGGAGAGATTATCAGGTACTCTGAAAAATTTATATTTTAATCATAAATCTTTCTGACACTCTGGTTGTTTTGTGCATTCTATATCCAATGGAAGCAAGAACATTGCATGTGTTTTTTGTTGGGATATGAACAAAACAAAATCCATTTGTATTAACAATACAGTTTTAAAATGAAAGTTATTTTTAACACAAAAGGTACAACATCTAAAATAATTTCAAAATGACCATTTTGGGGTTCAGCTGCATGAAAGTGAATCTCTTTTTTTCTAAGTAGAACTTTGGGGACAAGGCTGTACAAAACTATGAAGAGGTAGTCATGTCAAAGATGGTTCATGTGAAGTACATCTTTAAGTGGATTTGGGACCCTTTTATAAGTTCTTGTAAAAAAAAGCAGAGCAAAACTGCCCATTGCCTTGATGACCTCATTTGGCACTTCCAGAATCTGAAAGGGGCTTCTAGTGCACTATGCAGTGAATTTACAGGGAAGCATTGTAAATTCATGGAGGAGGCTACCAAAACCAAATAAGGTCTGATGAAGTTCTGTCACCTTTGCCTCAAGAAGTTGTGGCAAGAAATATATCATAAGAGCCAAACTTGTCCATTTTGCATAATCCTATTGGAGCATAGCATGAATGTTGAAACCAATGTTTCTCAACCTTGTTAACTGTCAGATGTATGGACTTCAACTCCCAGAATTCCCCAGCCAGTTTGAGGGAGGCACTGATTGACAAGTGCTAGTCTAGACCAAAACACAGGATTGTTCCTTACATTCTTTTCTCTTTTTTTTTTATTAAATTTAAGAGAAAGGGGGTTGAGATATTGTAAACATATTTTAAAAATACAATATACTGAAGTATTTGGAGAGACACCCAAGAGTTAAGTTTAGGCTAGAAAAGGTTCCACTATCAAATCCTTAGATTTATGGAAAATTTAATTAACTCATGTTTAGGAGGGTCATGTGAAACAGCAGGTTTTGCAAAGGCTTGTAGTTTGGCTTCAGGATAGCCAACTAAAACTGTTACTCTGAAGATCAAGGAATTATTGATTGGCACAAGTGCAGCTGTATCGCCATAAAGAAATATGAAGACTTATTCAGGATTCTTTTAATTCCCACAAAACATCTCAGTATCTACAGTAGAACAGAAATGAGGCAATCATCCCGCATCCCTCATTTTATTTTTAAAAAATCATCACGTTGCTTTTTTTTAATCCTCTAGTGAGGGATGATTGCATTTCAAACGGGATTCAGTTGTTCTGCTGATAAACAGAATGTTTTTTTTTCTTCCTTGATGATTTAATATGTTTACAGTATCTTGACTCCCTTTCTCTTAAATTGAATATATACAATTAAAAACACTGTCAGCCATCTGGTGGGAGTCACAGCAAGTATGAAGGCAGTTATAAAAAAGAAAAAAAATGGGAAAATATTCAGGATACAGAATATTTTCAAGCATTTTGACGGAAAGAGAAAACATCTAGTTTTGTTCAAATTTAGAGGCATGTTTTAAAAGTATACTTCAATATATATGTCTCTGTGTGTGTGTGTTTTCTTAAGTTTTC
>NW_020769343.1:1204612-1230955 GCF_900518735.1 Pseudonaja textilis | reverse complement strand
GCACATTAGATATAGGGCATATTTTAATCAAGATCCAGTACAATGGATGGAAGATACATTGTTGCAATTGATAATTATAACTTCATCTTCAATACAAAGTAAATTAACCCAGTACATTCTTGAAGTGGGACTGACTGTAGAAACTTATGAATCATTATCATTTTCCTGATGTTCTAGCTAAAGGTAAGGTAAAGGGTAAAGATATTTCAGATATTCCTTTCTCAACTATTCAGCTGAATGATAAATCATGTATCTCAACTTGAAAACTCTGATTTCAGAAATATCATGATGGGTTATCTTAAGCCCATTTCAATATTTTTTTAAAATAAATTTTATTGATTTTACAGTTAAAACAAACCAACAACACATACATAAATGAAAGAGAGAAAAGGAAGAAAGAGAGAAGAAAATGGAAACAAAAAAATAGAAAACAATTAAAAACATTCTCATCTTCAACAGTTTGTAAGATCTCTTTTTTATCCTTATTTTATGCCATATAAACATACCGAATCCTTACATATATCTGTGTATGACTAGTATGGATTTATCCTATCCTCTTTTGCCTTTTAGTGTGAAGTCTATCTTTGGTCTATCCATTTGTACCAGCAGTTCCAACTGTTGTAGTATATTGAAGTGTCTTTATTTTTTAATGCCAAAGTTAATTTGTCCATTTCTGCACAACTTGAAATTTTTTGAATGATCATCTCCTCTGATGGAACATGAGGCCGCTTCCAACATTGTGCAAAAGCCAATTTGGCCACTGTCAAAATGTGTATTATTATATATTTCACTTTTTTTGATATTTGTTTATCAAAGATCCCTAACAGAAAGGACTCTGGTTTGAATTCGATCTGTTCTCTTGTCATTTCTTCCAGCCAATTTCTAATTTTCTGCCAATATTTTTGAGCTTCTGTACAGGACCACCACATATGGAAAAAAGTTCCCTCTTTTTTTTTTTTTGCATTTTCAGCAATTCGGACTCATATTGGGGTGCATCTTCGCTAATCTCGAAGGAGGAAGGTGCCATTATAAAACATTTTATAGGTGTTTTCTTTGTATGCTTATTGATTTTGTAATTTTATTATTTCTACCCCAGACCTTTTCCCATTCTGTTATGGTGATGCTACGTCCTATTTTCCTATTCCAGGCTATCATGTTCCCTTTTACAATTTCTTCTTCTAATTCTACTTCTAATAAATAATTATAAAATTTTGTTATATTTTTTTTTGCCTGATCCTAATAAAATTTTATCTAATTGCTGGAGTTTATTGTTAATTCCAAATTCTTTCTTGTCCTGTTTATATCTACTTTGAATTTGAAGATATGCCCACTGATCAATTTTTAGTCCCTGCTCTTGAAGTTCTTGCCACGATTTCAAATTTCCTTGTGTATCCAATAGATCCTTATATTTAATCATTTTAGTGATATCCAGATTATTTGAGTGAATCATTGCCTCCATTGTTGAAATCCAAAGTGGTATTTTTAAATAGTGTTTTTTCCGTATTTTCTTCCAATTAGTTATTAATGAGTCCCTGATTAGGTGTCTGTGAAAATATTTCTGGCTAGTTTTCCCTACATCCCATAAAAAAGCATGCCACCCCCTTTGCAAGTCATGGCCTTCTAAGAATAATATTCTCTTTTTGGTTAAATTCACCCATTCCTTCAACCATACTAAAGAGGCTACACTATATGGGTTATCTTAAGCTCATTTCAATATTTTACTTGCAGGTTTATGTTTATCATAATCTAATGACTACTCTCTTTAGAAAATATACCATATTTCTGAATTGGCATAACTCTGGACAGGGCCTCCTAGAGGGTAATAAAAAAAGCCTGTCACGGAGACAATGAGTAGCATCTCCGACAATACTGCAAATCCTAAGCAAGTAGTGTTGATATGCCATATCCTGAAGAGAAGGAAGTGAACATCCTATAATCTCTTCTGCTGTCCTCACCACTCTCTACACAGTCTTCCTAATTAAAAAAAAAATGCTTCCAAACCACACAGTAATGCAATATGACAGGATGTTTTCAATCGTCCCTTTATAGTAAGTGGTAATGCTGGGGGACGGAGGATATGCTTTTCACATGCAGATGCTGCTGTGCCCACTTCATCAATGTCTCACTGCTGAGTGACCAAGCTAACTTGTTCATCAGCTGCACACCCAGGAACTTGATACTACTAACTACTTCCATCTCTCGATCATTAGTACAGGTGTATGGCTGTACCATTTGACACATTAATAATATGTGAACAGAAAATCATTTCATAATGGAAATGGTTTTCCGATGGTTTTCATACATTTTCTAGTGTTATTTAATCATAATGTAGTACATTCAAGTAAAAAGTTTATTGAATATCTTCAGGAATGACTTTGTCTCTCTGTGATCCTAAATGAATAAGCCATTTTGTTGGCCAATTTGGCTTTAGATCCTTGAATGAAGTCCCTCTCACTCTTCTGACAGAGCCAGGTATCCAGATGAAAAAAAAAGAAAGAAATCTAAATATAATAAATGAATGAAAGCACAATTATATGTCAGAACAATCTTTAGTGCTTGCTTTTGTTGGTTCATTCTGGATTTAGTTATTGTAAAAGAAGATTCTAACCATGAATAATCAAGGCTATTATTTATCATAAAATGCCCTCCGAGCTACTTCAGCATTTCGTGAGCCAAGATTGGTTACAGAGATCACTGTAACCTTTGTAATAATTTGTTTCCAAATTATTTGGAAACAAGACTTCTTGCTTAAAACAAGAAATGATTGCATATTTTAATCTAAACTCTCTATTGCAGGGGTGTCAAACTCGATTTCTTTGAGAGCCCGAGCAGCATTAAACTTGTCCCCCATGGGCTGGCAGTGAGGTGTAGTGGGGAGAGAACATTCTATCATGGTAGGTGTGCACACAGGAGTCAGTGTGCACATGTATGCACAGCACAGCATAGCCCACACCATACCGGCAAGCATGTGTGCGCACAGGAGGCAGTGGGTGTGCATGTGCACAGGCATGTCCTATTCCTTCCAAATCTACCTCCTCCTATGCGCACGTGTGCCTGCCAGGATGGCATGGACTAGGCCTGTGCATGAATGTGCCCACTGCCTCCTGTGTACATGCATGCCTGCTGGGATGGTCTGGGATGGGCTGAAATGATGCAGCCGGCCCCTTACTTTTTCCAGGATGGCTGTGCAGACCAGATTCGACCACATAGCGGGCCAGATACGGGCTGAGGGCCTTGAGTTTGACAACCCTGCTCTATTGCCATTGTCAATGTAAATGTGAAAGTTAGTTATTGGAAAACTACTGTGAGAAATTTGGATTTTGTTTTTTTTTTAAGTGAATACTGTTAAATGAAAAAATGCCAAGACTTTTATGCAATAGTAGTTGTTATTTGAGGTTTGCCACCAAAATTTGTAGCATAATCCTAGGAAGCATTCAGAATACTAAAAAACAGTGATGAGATATCAGCAACCCACCATCTATACATTGTCCATTTTGTAATTGATAAACTACCAACCACATTTCAAAATAAAGGGTAAAGTAAATATGTTTAGGCTATAAGTCACAGAGTAAGCCAACTTGGCTACATTTTAAAAGCCTCTGATGCTCAGGAGTCATATTTTACCAAGATGACAATCTTTTATATAATTAAATTGTTTGTTTCCCATTGCTGCATTTTGCAATGTACTTATAAGTATTAGTCACCAGCCTTCATTCAGGGACATCTTTTTATAGATCATATCCTTTGTCTCTGACTATGTTTTTTTTTCCTTCTATTTTTTCATAGATAGCTTTTGAAATGCTACATAATGCAATCATTTTAAAAAGGGTTCTTTTTCTCGTATCCATCATGTTTGCCTTTCCTAATGAAAAAGAAACCTCCCTTAAAAGGGAAGGACATATTTTAAAAGGAAAGTATAAAAAGAGGAGGAAAAATATTCCGAATATGTTGTGCTGCAGAGTATACATTTCAGCTGAGAAACTATTGTTTCAAAATGTTGATCATACATTTGTCACTTAAGAAAATAATACAAATAAACACATTTAAGTCTCACTGGTTTAAGATAGAATTTTCATGTATGCATATGTGAATCTATGTGTGTAATTATCTACATTTGTATATCGTCTGTATCTTGGATTAACTTAAATATTTTAAGTTTTCTTATTTTTAAACTGCTGAACAACCTAGGGCTAAAATACCTTAAAAATTGCCACTTCTCCAAGAAGTTGTCCAAATGCTGAGGTCTTATTCTGTTTTCTGTTTCTATTTTCCTTCCTGTCTACTTACAATTCTCTGGGAACATCCTTTATAGATGTATATTTATGGAACTGATGAATACAAAGGACCTTTACACTATAAGTATGAATAGTTTTGTAGGTCCGTTGGAAATTTCACAATGAAAAATTAGTGCACATGTGTACATCCAGCTGTCGGTCCATAAATGCATTAATTCAATCATTATCATCATCTACGATGCACAGTAATGCCATTTGTTGAGCACATAGCAAAGTAGTACTGTTGCTTTTACTGAGCTTCTGGAGAGTACTAGGAGCAGAAGTTGTGAATATATAAATGCATTTCTCTCACTCTCTCGTTCTCTCTCTCTCTCTCACACACACACACACACACATGCACACACACAATCACACACACACACACACTGTATATAGCTTTAATAAGTATTGGACTTGAAAGGTTTTCCTTTGCTGGCACTGTAAACTTAGTATTTTTCCAGTTCATGGACATGCCTACATCAAATCTAGAGAATGTGATCAGAAAACATTCTACAGAACACATATAATGGCAAATATGATTCACTTGCATCCTTTGTATGTCTTTGAATCTTTATATATACACACATACATTAAAAAATATTTTTCCAGATACTATTCTCACCAGTTTTCAAAGAAAAAGCTTTTCCTTTGTTAAGTCTGATTGCAATGTGTTGAGCATAACAGTAGCATAATGCATAGAGGTCCATTGAAGGTTTCATTGTATATTTTCTTGTGTGCAAAAAACTGCTTCTATAAAATAAGTTAAATGAACTGGGGAACACCTATTATACTCAATAGCCTGATGTTCCTTTTTTTTCCATAGCTAAAGGGGCATTTATCTATAATTTATGTCTTTATCTAAAATCCAAAACATGGACTCTTGGTGATATATAATGCAATTACAAAACAAATACAATGTGCATGTAAAAATAGAGCTAACTACAGAAAAATAAAAAACATAGCATAGCTAAGATAAATTATATATGCCAAATAGGCCCTCCACCATTCAATGCAAGAAGTTGGGTGGTGGTAAGGACTTGATTTTCCAACGTTATTTAAAAGTTTGCAGAATTGGCATATTGAGCTTCTTTGGGTTTTATTTTCCAAAGAACAGGCATTGCGATAGAGAAGACTCACTTTTCAGGTTCCCTCTGATTACTTTCTGAATAGATGGAACATGGAGAACATGCACTGTTGATGTGAGGCAGACAGAAATATTGCAAGCAAGACAGCACCTCAGATAGTCAGGCCTTATTCCATGAAAGGTTTTCTAGTTGATAACCAGCACCATGAACTGCATTGGAAGTTCACTGCTAACCAGTACAGTTCTTTTGGTGGCATATCTGATGAACACGCAGTGGTAATGATCAAGCCACTGCATTCTGGACCAACTTGTTAATGGTTAATACTTAAGAATTATAATCCAGACTGTGCTATGACAGCGAAGAACATGTTAACCAGAATACTTTAAAATGCATTTTCAAGGACATAAACATCTCATGGCTTGAAGGAGTTCTTTTTCCCTGTAAAGCAAACTAACAATTATTGCTTACAGTATGGAAGCAAGCATTATTTACAGGGATACCTGTGTAGTGGAACCATTTTCCTTTTATGGTATACCAATCCTATTGATTTGTACCTTGATATGTTTTGAATTTTTTACAGCATTCCTCTATGTCAACCTGTAACCACCAATACTTGTAACTCCAGATATCTGTATATAATCTTACTGTGATTTCCCCTCATTTTATTCTGCCTGTGTATTATTTTACATTGTTTAATCTTGCTTTATTTTGAAAGGATTCTAAATACTAATAAACACAACTAGGCAGTGTTGTCTTCTAACATTTAAACCAAGAAGCAATACAGATAAAGTGGTGGAAGTACTTGCAGGAGCAATTCCCCAGTTTTTGCATCAAGAAAATTAGTGGCTGTTCAGATGCTCAAGTTGTTCATTAAATGCTTCTTCCATATAAGCACAGGTCTCCAATTGTAGGGGAAACATAAAAATCAGCTCTCACAGTATACTCATCAAGTTTATTAATACCATTTCTATATTTCTATTTCATATTTTGTATTTAGTCAGTCTTATAAAATCTCTATAGAGGACAAAAATAGACTAATTCAATTTACCTAGTAATTGCCAATATTGTGATGGTGACTTCTGTACATAGAATTACACAGACAACATTGATGCATTATTACAACATTACTTCTATAATGCTATAATTAATGCATTATAGAAATAATCTATAAACAGGAATTTATTATATGCTTCAATTATTAAGCAGAATCTCATTTGCAGTGCTCCACCATGAAGGATCCCAGGCTTTTCAAGAATCCTTCACAGTGTACAGAAAAACAAAATTAGACAAAAAAATTGGAGATTCTATTTCCCCCCCCCCAAAAAAAAACTTCAGTTTAAATCTGATACAGAAGTATGCTGGTTTTTACCAATTTACTAATAAAAATAGAAATAGCATTTAGACTTATATACCGCTTCACAGTGTTTTACAGCCCTCTTTAAGAGGTTTATAGAGTCAGCATATTTTCCCCAACAATCTGGATCCTTATTTTACTGATCTCAGAAGGATAGCAGGCTGAGACAACCTTGAGCCTGGTGAGATTTGAACTTCAAAAATTGAACAGGCAGCTGGCAGTCAGCAGAAATAGCCTGCAGTGCTGCACTCTCACCACTGTGCCATAGCAGCTAATCAATTTAGCTTCAATTTATATATCAAGGACATTTGTCTTAATACAAAATGAAAAAATGAAAATGCATTGCTGATAGTGAGTTTCTATAAAGTACAATGTTTGAATGAAAAGTAATGCCTCTAGTGTTAGAAGTCAGCCTCAGATAGCTGTATTGACATGTTCTTCAGCATCTGTTATTTTACGTCAGTTACAGAAAGTTTACATGAGAAAATATTGTGTTTCTATTATTTATGAAATGGAATGTTGCAGTGAGTACTCATCAGTGCTTTTTAAGCAGCATTGAATTTTTGTTGCTTAAAGTAATCCCTCCAATTGAAAATCAATATCAAACCCTGATAGCTTTATCAACAGTAGTACTGCTGCCACCTGTTGTTGACTTAGAACATTGGAGGCATTATATTTCATTCAAACCGTGTACTTTATAGTGAAGCAACATTAGCAGGCATTATCATTCTAGTTTATGCTAGTTTATGGTAAGGACTGTGGTAACAAGAGTACTGTATATTACAGTAAAATAACTGTAAACGTGAAGAAAAAAGAGTTGTGTGATCATGACAAAGCAGATGACAGCAGAAAATAAAAGCTTTATATTTAAAAATTTCCCACAATTGTTATCATGATATGAAAATCAAAGCAAATAATTTCATGTGCTGATGATACATGGGCACATCATTAGGAATCAGAAAAAAAGTATTAGACTTTAGAATACTATCACAAAGCTTTATCTGTGATAAACCATTTCACAGCATAGGCTTTGGCGAGAAATCTCATGGTTTCAGGTTTTGGGAATGCAGATAGTGCTATTCACTATGGATTTTCTTGAACCTTGTATTACTATCTATTCAAAGTGTAAATTGCAACATTCAAAACAACATATAAGCATGTACTGAAGAATAAGAAGGAATTTTTGCTGCACCATGACAATGATAGACCTCATACCACAAGAGGCATTCAGAAAGCAATAAAAGGTTGGAGGTCATCATCTTCCCCATCAATATGCGAGGCATGGCACCATGCAAGTTTCACTTTCTCAAAATCAAAGGAGTATCTCTTTATAAGACACCGTTTAACTCAGATGAAGGAAATCATTTAATTCAAAGGTGGAAGGGCACTCAGAACCTGGTTGAAGAGACAAAACGTGGAGGTCTTTCATAAACAAGCTTGTCCATCATTGGCAGAATAATGTGAATGCTGATTATGTGGAGGTGCAGATGAAGGAGCTCGTTTCAGGTCCTATTTTCCTGTACCATATTTTTAAATATCCCAACTATGTAAATTATATGTATGTGTTGACATTGTTTTTATTCAATCTTGTAAAATTGTGAAGAATCAAATCTGTCACTCCTACTTTTATTGAGCAATAGTGTGACATGATTTTTTAAAAAGTTAAATTTCCTTTCTCAAAGGTTAATCTCAAATCTCTCTCTCCTTAACCTTGTGTGAACCTATCCTGATTAAATTTGAATTAGAGAATTGATATTTAAAGAGAATTTTGTACATTCTAGGTTCAGATTAGAAAAAGTTGTGCTTGTTTGGTATTCTAACAAGTTGGTAAAATATACTTGACATATTTCCCATTTCCAACCAAAAATACAAACAAGATAATAATTTCCCTTCCCATTCTTTGCAAAGAGAAAATAAAGTACACCTTCATTTTGTGTTTTCTCTATGCACCTATTTATCTATTATTTTTAGAGGGCAAGCAGCTCTTAAGCTCAGTTATAGCTCCCTGAATAGCAAGGATGATGTAGTTCTGGTTATGTAAGGATCTACAGTATGAAAATAAATTTGCTATTAGCATATAGGATGAATACAATGACATTCAAAGAAGAACAGATAAAATTTCATCTTTTTAGTTTCAGATCAATGAGGAGTTTGAGGCAGAATCTAAAACACATAAGCAAGACAGGTGATAATTGTCTTCTGCTCTGCCACTCTAATTGTTCCTTCCTTTTTTCTCACTGATGCATGAGGTGAAGGTTGCTATTTCCTCAGTTTCATTAGCCAAAAGAAATTACTGTACCGATTGTGCATCACTAAAATATTCTTGACTAAATTAAGGATAACCTTGAAAATGCTAGATGAAGACTTTCTTTAGTGTTTGCCCACATTCTACCACACGTGTCTGCAACTAAAAGTACAAAGTAAGAGAGTGCTAAGATTGACCATTCTTTTGAGCATATGTTCAAAAGCATTGCCCCTTACCAGACATAATTTTCATTCAAGGGTCAAATGCCAGATACTACACAACTGATCATGTCAAGATGGAAATGATAGCATTTGAGAAGGTCAGGAAACACTAAGTTCTAAGGTTTTCATTTTTCATTGTCTGCCATGTTTGATAAAGTTACTAGAAAAAACAATGTGCCAGGAAAAGAGATGGCAAAAATAGATTAATCTATGTTATCATCTCTTCACCTACTGAAACCAATATATTTCCACATTTAACAGCAGAAGGTTTGAGGATTAGTTGTATAGATCTATGGCCTGCATTGTCAATTCCTCTGTGGAACTAAGATTTCAGAATATATTGGAACAACTGATTTATTTATAAGTGGCAGCAATTCTTTATAAAATTTAGCATAACTAGCAATATGACTCATAATAATTTAACAAGACTTGTCAATGTCCTGTGGTTTATCACTCACTAACCCAATAGCTTAAAGGTGTGGCACAGAGAAAAACTAGATAAAGAATACAAGATTATTTTTCTACCAGTCACCTATCACTATTATACCTCCTGCATTCATATCATATCTCCATTTTATTCTATTCACCATTTCTATGACTGTTATTTTGCTCACAATTTATTATAGCCACTGTTCCTGCATTCCTTGGACAGCAAAGGTAACTAACAAGCAAGTACTGGAGTGCATAACACCAGACATGCCACTGGGAGGCAAAATCACAAAACTGCATCTCACTCATTTTGGACATGTAATTCAGGGGAAATCATTGGACAGAGCAATTATACTTGGAAAAGTTAACAGTAAAAGGAAACTAGGCTGCCCAAAAACATGGTGGCTGGACACCATCAGAGTTGACACCAGCCAGAGTGTAGAAAAACTCAAAGAGGTAGTGCAACGTAGAAAGATGTAGAGAGACCTGGCCCATAGAAGCACCAAGGGTCAGATATGACTGAATAGATAATATCATTATTACTACTAGAGTGTATATAATTGGGAACTGGCATGAACCTCTATATAAATGAATATAGCAAAGAATAAAGTTCATAATTCTTTTGGGGGCTGGGAGATAGTCATATTGAAACCTGTGTACAAACCATTTCATGGTTCGTTTTGATGTGTACACTCAAAAGTAACTATCTATCATCTATTCTATCTATATATCTATATATAATCTATCTTCTATCATCTATGTCTATGTATCTAAAATTATATAGAGAAAAAAAATCTAAATGGTTGATTTAAAAGAATATTGTACAAAAAGCATCACCCACAAAGCATATTCACTGAAATAATCACTTACAGAAAACTTACCTGTTTGATGGACATTAAGAAGTCTCTAACCAGACAACATATGCAAGGCAAGCTTAAAATTAAGATAAAGACATTTTCAGCAAGAGGAGATAATGTACAACTAAGACAACAACCACAGTGTATTGTCATATATAGTGCTGAACCTAATTAGGTATTTTTTTTTAGAAAAGAAACATTTTAGCAAAAAGTATTTAAACCAGATTATTGAAGTGATTTTGAAATTTTTATACTTTTTAAACAATATGATTAACCATGAAAATCAAGACTCAAAACCCTTTTAAAATGACTTTGGAGTGCTGCTGAGTTTATTGAAGCCTGTGCCCATTAGATCTATTGTTGCTTTTCTTTTCTTCAGAAGGAGATTTCTATGGAAAATCCATCTACCTTTTTTTTCTTATTTTGTCTGAGTTAATCCATTTATGCTATCCATTTTCTTTAATAAAAGGTATAATATTGCTCATTTAATTATACCAAAAATGTAAATCTTTAAAACTCCACGAATCATCACTTTCCAGTGCATATTTTGCTGCTTTTTATTTATTTTCCTAATAAATAAATAAATAAATTTTACAAAGAGGTTTTGGAGTCTTAATCTATTTTTAATGAGCTGTATATAGTTTTGTGATATGGAGCAATTTGAAACTTTCATACTGTATGCACACAAGTACATACAGGTGGTCCTTGATTTATGATAATTCATTCATTGACCATTCAAATTTACATTGGAGTTGATCAAAGGGATGTATAACCCAAGTTATGGCCACAGCAATGCCCCTTGCAGCCAACCAACAGCCTGAGATGGCAAAGGTCAACTTCAAGTAGTGAGAGGCAGTGGCAGTCAAAGTAGAAGATAGCAGGGATGTGAAGTAGAGAATAGTGTAAACAGCAATGGGAGGAAGATTGGTGGGTGGAGAGTTGAAGTGAAGCTGATTATAACAAGGCAGGAGAAACATGAGAACCTTGCTTGTCCTAGCCTAATGGGTGCAACTAGGATTGCTAGAATTGCTATTGCTAAGCTGTTGGTCACATGAAGTTTCACCTAAAGACTGCATCTCTTAGTGATAGAAGTTCCAGGCCCAACTGTGCTCATAAATTAAGAGCTACTTGTAAATCATGTGATTTGATTTATGATACATGCTTCAGAATTTGCATTCTTCCTCTCACTGCCCAGGATACTAAATGTACATATTTCTGTGTACTATGCCAAGCTGCATATTTTTAAGTCAGTGTTGTCTCCTGGAGATCACTTGGACAAGTCCCAGCAGTTTTCTTGGTAAGATTTCAAAACTGGTTGTCTTTGCCTACTTCATAGGACTGAAAGAAAGTTACTGGCCAATGTCCAGTCCCGCCTTGAGCCCAAAGGTTCAAGGCAGGATTAGAGCCCATGGTCTCTTGGTTTCTAGACTGATGCTTAACCACTATAGTATACCAAACTGGATTACATGACCTATTGTTAACAGTAAAACACTTCAATAGTATATATTTTGACATAGCTATTTTGGAGCTTAAAGTTTGAAAAAAAAGTCCCCAGAAATGTTTGGTTGCTGGTATGGCCTCAAGCAAAACTAGCAGGAAGATATTGTCTACCATGCCTGCATTTTCTATCTCCCTCATCTTTTCCTCTTCCAGCCAAAATATCAGTTATGACTGAAGACATACAACTTAGAAAATCTATGATTACAGCTGATACAAACAAATTAAAAGAATACAAATCTATTGACCATGTATTTTCCTTTTGTATGCAGGGTTTTCTCAGAAGTAATACAAAATTTCTTGTTGCTTGGGATATCCACGTTGCATTTAGCAGAACAAATTGAATGTACAGAAACAGGGATTGGAAAATTTCCTGGAGATCTAGGTCCTGTATAAACAAAACCACTTCCATTCAACTTGAATGAGTCAAGGATATAATGCCTAAACCTAAGATAGAAAAGCAGCTTACACACAAGCTGGCAAAAAGGTGCTGATGCTTAAAGAGTCCACCCAAAGCTGTTCCCTTAAAAAGAAACTCTTGTGGAGTTCCCTTAAAAAGAAACTCTTGTGGTGTTCCCTTAAAAAGAAACTCTTGTGGTAACTAACAGAGAATTGTTCATGGAATATTTAAAGTCCTTAATTTCTCAAGGTACTCGGCCTAAATAGCTACACGGATTGCAAATTACTAGCAACAACAGTGGCAACTCCTGTCTTGTTGCTCTGTGCTCAGAAGACCAGATGCTAGTAAGAACTACTTTAATTATATTTCAGAGAAGATAGAATATTATCTGGATCAGTGTTTCTCAATCTTGGCAACTTGAAGAGGCATGGACTTCACTCCCACACCTCTTCAGGTTGCCAAGGCTGAGAAATGCTTATCTGGATTGTTAGAAAACCTGTAGATGGCAGCAAAGTTAGAGTTTTCCATATATCTTTGCAACCCAGATACAGTTATCCTAATCTTGGGCAGGGACTTATCCAGGCAGTCTCTGAGAATTGGACACAATTGAATGGAATAAAAGAAAAATCATATGCTATAGATCTGTAAATGTCTGACTCCCAATTCTTGCTTTTTCTGAAAAAGGGCAAAAGTTTCTGTGCAATGACACATTACCTTGTTCTGGTCCTCATATTTATTTATTTATTGTCAACTTATAAAATCACCAAAATTAGCAAGTGACTCTGTATTTGTAGTAACAAACTATTTACAGGATGCAAAGCAGTCATGCTTGTTGTCTAGATCAAACTGTCTAGCATACAAGAATGCTTCTCACCTCCTACAATCAATTTATTACTCATTTTTCTATTCCCTTTTGGTTTTACTATTTTTAAATACCTATTACAATAGCCTACTCAATTATATTTTGCTTGTTCTATAGTTGCACCATATTGATAGGTCAATTTTGAATTATATTGCAGGGAATGGCTTACAGCCAGATAAACGGAAGAAGTTCCTTCTCCTGTATGTCTAGGCCTTAAGATCTGATACCTTCCTCTAGTTCTCTCCACTAAAGGAAGTGACATGAGTCTGTACCTTTGTGTGTGTGTGTGTGTGTGTGTGTGTGTGGTTGTGCCCCATTTACAGATGGGATCTCTGCGCAGAGATCTCAATCTTATTGTAAACTGCTCAGAGAATTTTGCTATTGGAGCTTAAGGAACATGAAGTAAATTAATTAATTTTACTATTATAAATATCAAACAACACAGATAATATATTTCATTGAATTGCCTGGTGAAAGATTTTGATAAATTCTTTATTTTTTAGACAACCTTACCATAACAAGATTCAAATCATAGGACAAAGATTTCAGATACCATATTGTTTGCTCAAGATGTTGACTTTGTTCTTGCTATGAAAAATTGTACAGCATTACTAATTTATTGCATTCTTCATAGTCTTGCTTGGCATTGATTGGTAAATTTAAGAATTTTGATAAGGAGGAATACACAGTAGCAGAATTTCATTGTACTACCTTTATTTGATTATAGTTCATTATGAGAACACCTCATCTATTAAATTATATTTGCTTTTTCTCAAATTAAATATTATTCTTCAACTGCAGTCTGAAGCGGCTTTGTGGAATGTACTAAAGGTTTAGAATGACCTTATTGGAGTTTTCCTGCTGTACTTCAGAGAAATAGCAGTACTTAATATTTCAAATCAATCTATTCCTGACCACTTGTTGATATATAGAGACTAAAGCCAACACTTTGTCAAGCAGTATTTGACTATAACAATAGGCTTGGTGAAAAGTAGCAATTCAGACAGCATTGAACCCCAGGGAGTACAAACTGGGATTTGAGATCAAAATCCTAAAATTGCCACTTAGTTTTGTCTCAAGCTGCAGTCTTAGCATGAGGGGATGATTTTGCATCATTTAAGCTATTATATTTGTCCTGCTGATTAGACAATAGATCTTTAAGACTTTCACTGGGATGAGAAAAGAAAACTGTGAACTGGGGAGTTCAGCATATTCTGTTTCTTAACATGCTGTGGTGCATTGTGTTGCTCAAGTCTGACAAGGGCAAGCTTTTCTATTTATCCACATGGACCACCAAATGGGATAACACTGAAAAGTTTTCAGCCATCCATAGAGGCTTTTTTCACAATTACACAGGAGGCCTAAACTATCATGAACACAATAATGAGCCAGATTAGAAATACCTGCTGATGTCAGGTGAATAGGAATAGGTTTCTCGTTCACTATAATATTTGACTTGGTGGACCCCAGAAGTGAAATCAATAAATCAGTTGATTGATATTACGCAAATGCTGATACATGATTTAAAATGTGGTAGGATTGACTTTATGACAGTATGAGGTCCAATATTAATCACAATGGTTGTCATTGTATTTGAATGTAAACATTTGAAAGCTTGAGATAGAGACCATGAAACATAGAAAGAAATAAACAACATTAATCAAGACTAACAAAAGAAAAAAGAATCCCCATCCCCAAATAAAGGTTTTTATGTATGTTACATAAAGCATAACAGTTTTTCTTGGGTATATGCTCTAATGGATACTAGAGAAAAAGTAAGGTAGCCTTTACTGAAAACTAGTAGTAGTAATTTTCTTTCCTATCAGCCTGTCTCCTAAGGATCTATCGCTATAAATTTTGGTTTTGATTGCTAGTATCTAATTTACTGACTCCTTTAAGGTTTGGAAAATACCACACGGCCAAATACAATCCATGTAGATTCTCCATCAAACATTTCAGTTCCTGCTTCTTTTCCTTATCCCTCTTATTTCTGGATTCTACTCAGACTATTGCTGAGCTGATTAGAACTAAGACATTCATATAAAAAGAATCAGATTCTTCCTCTGTCTTTATATGTACAACCATACATTGAATTAATATACTAACATAAAAATCCTCTGCCTTCTTTAGTTGATATTAGGCAGACTATCGACCATCTATTTCTGATACTGTAACTGTGGGTCAGAGTTTTTAGAAGCCTTGTACATTATCATGTAATAAGGGGTGGTACAATAATGCACATGTAGTTTTCATGATTAAATTGAGCCCTTCTCACTTTTGATTCAATGGAGAATACAAATAGGGCACCCAAAGTAATATATGGAAGCATATGGTCTTTTAAAAATAATCTATAGCATAAGGCTTGGATATCTGACACCATGCTTCTCTCCAACTGTTTCTGTCTGCAAAGTGGATTCACTGCAGGTCTCCTCCATTAAACATCGTCACCTTGTGTGACCTGGAAAATGTGACATTTCTATTGTTCCCTCCTCCCTCTGAAACATCATCCCCAAATTCAAGGAAGGCACCCTCCCTCCTAGGGTGCTAGAAAGCCTTTCAAACATGTCTTTGGTCACAGGCCTGGGGTTGATATTTATAATTCATTCATTCAGCCTCTTGTTCTATTTTGTTAATTTTGCTGTCCATTGGATTACTTAAGTCAGGCTATCTGGTTTAATGTTTGAGCTACTTGCATGTTTTATCTATGTATACCACCCAGAGTCTATTGAGTTAGATGGCTGATAAATTTAATTAAATAATAAATAAATAGTCCAAGATCAAACTGGCTATAAACCATAATGAAAATAGTATTTTTTCAACTATCATCACATTTTAATGAAATTTATAGGCTGCCCCAAGCTGTTATGACATTATGCAGCTGGAAAATAGACCAGCAGGAATACAGAATATGTAGTCTATAAAATACATTTATTTAAATTGTTTTAAGCACTTGGTGTATTTTCAGTGTATTTACAGAAGCCTGATGATGGCAGATGAGATTCTGCCGAAACGTTGCTACAACTTTAAAAGCACAACTACAATGACGTGGGAAAATACCCGAACAAAGCTGAATGCCATATATATGTGTGTGTGTGTGCGCGTGCGTGCGTGCGTGCAACATATATATATATGCAAACTGTTACGTGTCCATCATAAAACAATAAACATCATTCTAAAAATGATGATATAGTCATCATGTCATAGCACAAGTAACATATTATTTAAACTGTGTCATGATATTTGATGCTGACTTCCAATATCTGGAAACTATTTTATTTCCATGTTTTTATCACCATTTGTAGAAGGGAGATGGTTATCAGTGAACAGTAATTTGTTTTTTCTTTAATTTATTAAACAGTCAAGACCTATGCCTAACATAAAATAAATGATTTCATTCAAGGTAGTCTTCATAGTCTTAGGGGAAAAATTTCAGTTAATTTTGATAATTATTTTGATACTGAAAGTGAACAGATGTCCTAATTTGATTTAGTAAAGCAATCAGGTTGGCCTCAAACCATTTCAAGCCATTGCCATGAGGAAAAATATTAAATAAATTTATAAGGTCCTTTTCAGGACTTGAAGCCTTGAGGATTATGACTAGACAAATCATGTCTTCTCTCCACTATGAGCTTTACCAATCTCACAAGACATAAATAGAATAAAACTTTATTTAAAAAAAAGAAAGAAAAGAGAAAAGTAAAAACTTATTTATAATTTTAAGTAATCAAATGCAAAAAAATTCATGATATAAGAGATTAAAAAAATAAGGAGCTACAGATGCTATTTTTAAAATAATCTGCAATATACAGGAAAATATAATGCCCTGCAGATAATAAGCTAATTATGGTTTGCTTCTGGCTAGAGACAACTTTGAGCTTTAGAGATTCTAGGAAGGCAACCACCAGTTTGCATAGACACAATAAATATCACATACATTAACCCTTGAATGGAAACACAAATCAATAAAAGGTAATCCTATGAAATATTTCCAGTTAAACTAGTAACTTATTTCTTAGATGCAAACCGATCACTGCATCATTTGTTTTCTATTTAATTCCCTTGAGCTTTCTTTCCTGTAGATTACAACTTTAAATCACAGGCTCAGGAAAGTGATACAGCTTTTCTCCTTTTACCTAATCTTTATATGTTTGTTTAGTTTGTTTGTTTATCATCTCACATAAATGATTCACCTAAGCTTTGGTACCAGAGATCTGTCTGGTTTTCAAAAGGACACACAAACTTTCTTCCAGGATATGGGTATTGCCTGTCTGGTATTGACATATTAGGTAGTGTTAAAATAAGTTGACTTCACAACAGTTTTGATCAGGATAGATACATTCTGGCACTTAAGATATTGTAGAACAGGGATGTCAAACCTACAGTGGTGTCACATGACATATAGCAACTCCCCCCCTCCTTTGCTAAACCACACGAGTATGGCCAGCACGTGATACATCCACCCATGGGCCATGAGTTTGACAGCTCTGTTGTAGAATTATAGCTTCCAGTAACTTTATCCAGATTTTTAGAGAACTGTAATTTACCAGTATCTGGAACAGCACAGTTATGATGCTTGATATAGGTTAGTTACTCTCATCATTAAGTGGAAAGTTTTGTGAGATAGCTGTAGAAGTATGAAAGTCAGAATTTAAAGTCAAACGTTTTCAACTATCTAAACTGTAAGCTATTTCGGTGCAGTATGAGGAACAATGGCAGAAGATGAAAAAGTTATTCCATAAATATGTCTACAAAATGTAGTCTAACTATAATTGTTTTATATAAAAATATTAAATCAAATAAAACCTCAATTAAAAGCTTTTATGGTACTACCCATTCTAAAGAAGGAATTTCAAAGTTTGGAAATTAAACATACAAACTGAAGTAAATAGATTTATATTACATATGTAGGAAGTTACTTTCCATTCATTAAAAATATAGTATATTCAGACACTGCATAGAATTTTAAATGAAATCCTACAATATGGAAATATAATATGGTACTAGCTTTGAATATGGAATTCTGTAAATGGAATCCAGTTATTTAAACTTAGGTGATACAAATATATTGTCAACTCGCAAAGCATCCCTGAACTGCTCTCGAGTTGCCATGGGAAAGGGGGATGGGAGAGCAAACTTCGCTGCTGCCTGAAGGAGCTGGTGCCTCAGTCAAAACAAGGCACCTTCCACCCAAATCTCCAAGGCCATCTCCATGGGAACCCACAGTAGCTGGAGGGAGGGATTTTTACAACCCACAAAATTGCTTCATTGGGGAATGTGACACATATTGGGGGGAAGGAGAAACAGGGTCAGAGGCAAAGGGCGAATTATTGAGGCCAGAGTTGTCTCCACCTGGTCCATGCCAGCATGAAACTCCTAATAAATAACTGGATTTCTTTTGAAGCTTGGCTTGAGACTCATGATTTAATTAGGGCATCTGTCGGAACCTTGACATATATGATGATTTTAGTCTTATTTGATTTCACTGAATACATGATGCGTTTTTTTTCTGAACAACATATAAGACATGCAAACAGCACATCTAAAAGCAGGTATAGAAGGTTGCGCCATTAGTCTAGAATCAATGTATTTGGGTCATGCAGAACTAAGAAACTAGATTAATTAGTTTTATTCTCTTTGAGAAAAGATAATGCATGTGTTGTATTGATAGGAATGAAATATTTTCATAAACTTCTGTTGATATACAGTAAATTGCATTGAGTCATTATAAATAGAAAGCATTCCCTTGTCCCTATCTCTTCCTTGTTCAATTAAAAAGAGCATTAAATTCCTGGACATTCACAGAAGGACTCATTTAAAGCTATTTCATGAAAAAAATATCTATGCTCTACATTCAAAGAGTTTTACTTAGCTTGGGCCAAAGAAGCTAAAAAGTGTGTGTATGTGTAGGAGGAAGTAGGATCCTTATCACAGCTAAGTACTTTCATATTACCTAGGAATTATGAGACTTGAAAATATTGAATCTGGCCTTAATACTATTCACAGTCTTTAAACAGTTTAAATGAGTCCTTTCTACCACTTTGCATATTACAGTGCCCAGAATCCAACAGTGCCTTCTGGCTGCAAATTCTAGGAGCTGCAATTCCAGCAATTTTGAAAACCTGGTAACCAAAAAAAAGAGACTCAAATTGATATCATCTCCTGGTAATTATATCCATGCATTTTCTTGAATTGGTTTTCCAGTTTTCCTGATTTCCCAGTTTGAGATTGGCCAAAGTAATCTAAAAGCTGTAGCCTGCTAAAGCATTTATGGATGCTATGTTGAAAAACACTGTGTATCTCCATTCTGTCAAGCTTTTGACAGTACTACTTCAACCAAATGCATGATATCCCCCAAATACAAAGAAGATTTATTGCAAAGTAATAGGGTAAAATTATATAAATCTCAGCAACTGTATAGTTTTCATTTTCAGAACCCAATTTATCTCTTAAGGTGAAGATTTCCCCCCCAATCTATTCATGGTGTCTGTGAAAACTGGAGAGGATGTCTTATCTTAACTGTTGGTGAAAAGAATGTTCACGTATCTGGAAAGTGAGTCTCTCACAGGCTCTAGACATACCAAAATGCCTTCATTTCATTCAATAAATCAGCAAGAAAAGAAAACCATCGGCCAGCCTTTCCCAATCTGAGAAAGAAATATTAGCTGAGATTTCTGAGTGCTGTGATCCTAATACAACTAGCTGGAGAAAGTTCAGGTTAGTGAGACTGCTGTAAACCATCACTTGTTTTTCTCTTGGCACATCTGTCTATCTCTTCTTCAGCTACTATTTGTCCAAGTTATCTACTTTCTCTCCTGGACTCATGGGCAAAATTTTTCAGTGGAGCCCTAATTGTGGCATAATTTACAGGAGCAAGTGTTATGGCAGCTTCTTGCTATGAAACAGGAATGAAACATACACTTTGCTTACTGGAGTGAATGATTGTTTCAATCAAGTATAGAAGACTGAGGAAACTGGTGACAATATGAAAGCCTAATGAGCAGAGATCAAGGGAGCTGTCATTTCTCCCCATGTGTGCTATTTTTGATGGTCATCAATTTACAATCTGTGTACCTATTAATTAGGGGGGTATATGCTTCAGCAATAATTTGGAAGAAGAGCTTTAAACATTGTGTAAATCCAGAATCCCTTTTGTTCTGTATTAACATTCTTGTAAACTCGCATTCTGATTGGTCCACCCAGACCGCAACCCGATTGGTTCACTGAACGCCTGTGATTGGAGCGCTGAGAATCTACCGCGATTGGCCGAGCCGATCGCGGGAGATTCAAAGCGCTGCCATTGGCCGCCGAGCCGCCGGCCGGCTGTATAAAGCCAAGCGGCTCACACGCTTTAGCTGTCCTTGTTCTGAAGTCATAATAAAGAGCTGACTGTTCACTTTCGCGTCTCGCCTCTATGTGACCCGATCCACCGATCTAACACTGGCGACGAGGGTGGGATCGTGAGGTGAGGACCAACCAGCACGTGGCAAACGGCGCACAATGACCTGCAAGATGGCCAGCACCCCGCCACCCACTCCGTTCGACCCAGCCACTGAGGATTGGGAGTCGTACACCGATTGCTTCCAGGTGTTCCTGGAATGCAGCAACCTCAAGGACGCCAACGGCCAGAGGAAACGGGCAGTGTTTCTGACGCACTGTGGCCCCGCGGTATTCAAGATGGCCAAGGCGCTGGCCAAGACCGCCGATGTAAAAGAGATGGACTGGGTTGACCTTGAGCCCATCTTGCGCCACCATTATGCCCCTGCCGTGCCCATCCTCATCCATAGGCACGACTTCTACCGCCGAGATCAGAGCGAAGGCGAAACCATAGACGACTTCGTGGCTCAACTGCGGAACCTGGGAGGCCTCTGCGGGTTCACCGACCTGGACGAGGCACTTCGTGACCGAGTCGTCCTCGGACTCAGAGACCCCGTGCTGCAAAGCCGGCTAATGGCCAAGGGAGACATCTCCCTCGCCGACGCCCTCGCTGAGGCTACCGCCGCTGAGGCCACCCACCAATCAGCAGCCCGGATGCGACAAGCAAACACGACTGAACGGCCACCGACCAACGAAGCGACCCCAGCCCCAGCGAAGCCCGGAGAAGCCAGCCACCGAGAAACAACCACACATCATGGTGACCTCGAACCCCAATCCGACACCGAGGACGAAGACGAGGAGATCCATCGGCTGCAGACCGAGCGCGACCGCTGGGACCGCAGGGGACGTAAGTCGGGATTCCATTGCGCCGGCTGCGGCGGCGACCACCCCCGCTCCGAATGCCGTTTTCTTGACGCCGTTTGCCGGCATTGCGAGAAGCGGGGGCACATCGCCAAGGTGTGCCGGAACAGAAAGAGCTACAGCCCGCAACGATGAGGAAACAGCCCCCGACGACAAGACAACACTCCCCCCAGGCACCGAGACCACCAGACCGAGAGCCGGTGGAGCCGCGACAGCCACAGCAGATGACTCAGCGAAGCACAGCAGCGTGAGGAAACCCACCAGACGGTCGTCATCGGCCATTCATCAACCATGGACGCCCGAAAGGTACACGTGGCGCTGTGCATCGAGGACCAGCCCTGCGAGATGGAAGTGGACTCCGGGTCCTACCTCTCCATGGTCTCTTGGTGCACAATCAAGCGCCTAGTACCGACCATCCGCCACAACGAACTAGACAACCAGAAGCTAATCCTGAAAGACTACCAGGGAAACCGCATCCCTGTGGCCGGCATCGGACATTTTAAAGTCACCTTCAAGAACCACACCGAAATACTGCCACTCACAATCGTGGACAGGGACCGCCACAGCTTGCTCGGCCTGCAATGGTTCTCCCCGCTGGGAATTGAGGTGACGGGCATCCATCACACGGACGAGGCCGACTGGGAAGGGACCCTCGTAAAGGAGTTCCAGGAGGTCTTCGACGACTCGCTAGGCAAGTACCGAGGGCCCCCTATCTCTTTCAACCTTAACCCTAACGTCGCCCCAATCCGCCTCAAACCTCGGCGAGTGCCATTTGCGCTCAAGCCGAAAATCGACGAGCAGCTAGACAAGCTCATCGCGCAAGGGGTATTAGAACCCATCGACCATGCCCACTGGGAAACGCCCATAGTCACCCCCATCAAACCCAATGGCTCCATAAGAATCTGCGGTGACTACAAGGCCACCCTCAATCACGTGCTGCAGCAAAGCGCCTACCCCGTCCCAGTAGTACAGCACCTCCTGCACTCACTGGGGGGAGGCCGGGTCTTCGCAAAACTCAACTTGGCGCAAGCGTATCAGCAATTGCCGGTCGATGCGGAGACAGCTGAAGCGCAAACGATTGTTACACACCGGGGGGCTTTTTGATGGAACCGACTCCAATTCGGAGTCAGCGTCGCCCCAGGAGTCTTCCAAAGTCTCATGGAAAGGCTCCTCCAGGGAATAAAAGGAGTGGTCCCCTACTTTGATGACGTGCTGGTCGCAGCCGCCAACAGAGAACAATTGGAAACCCGTTTAAGGGAGGTGCTTAGCAAATTCAAAGACGCCGGCCTTAAAGTCAAAAGAAACAAATGCCAACTCCACACCGAGAGGGTCGAATTCCTGGGGTACCTCCTGGACCGGCACAGAATACACCCAACCGGGAAGAAACTCAGAGCCATCAAAGAAGCCCCCACACCAACAAACAAGGCGGAACTACAGGCATTCTTGGGACTGCTTAATTTTTACAATGTTTTCCTACCCCAGAAGGCGACCGTGGCGGAACCCCTACACCGGCTACTCGATAAAGCAGCCATTTGGACCTGGGGAAAGCGGGAGGAGACTGCGTTCCAACAAACAAAAAACCTGCTGACATCAGACGCAGTCCTGATCCAGTATAGCGAGACCCTACCACTCATGGTAACATGCGACGCATCACCTTTCGGCATCGGAGCGGTCCTCAGCCACACCCTACCCGACGGGAAGGAAGCACCCATCGCCTTCTTCTCCAGAACGCTGGCCAGACCGGAAAGAAATTACAGCCAACTGGACAAAGAAGCCCTCGCCATCGTCGCCGGAGTGAAAAGGTTCCACGAGTACCTTTACGGTAGGAACTTTTCGATCATTACGGACCACAAACCCCTGCTCGGGATACTCACAGGGAACAAGGCCACCCCGAACATCCTGTCGCCCCGGATGACACGGTGGTCCAAGTTCCTTGCCGCGTACTCGTATGAACTGTCACACCGGCCCGGCAAGAACATTCCGCACGCTGACGCATTAAGCCGGTCACCACTACCAGACCTAGATGACGACCCAGCACCCACAACGACGATCCTGCAAATCGAGACCCTACCCAGCCCACTCTTAACTGCGCCAGACATTGCCCGTGAAACAAATAAAGACAAATGGCTGGCACGGGTATTGAGTTGGGTAGAGCGGGGGTGGCCGGAAAACGACGGCGGCGAACAGTTCAAAGCCTTCCAAAACCGCCAAACTGAGCTGTTCACACAAAGGGGGTGCATACTCTGGGGAGACCGGGTAGTCATACCGGAAACACTACAAAATAGAGTGCTGGCAATGCTGCACGAGGGACACCCGGGGGTTGTCAAGATGAAAGCCCTGGCCAGAAGCTACGCTTGGTGGCCAGGGATGGAAAAACAAATCGAGACATGGGTCGCCGGCTGCAGCAGGTGCCAAGAGTCGAGAGCCACCACCCCCGCTGCCCCGGTCCTGGAATGGGAAACCCCCAGAGGACCATGGTCGCGAATACACATAGACTTCGCCGGGCCAGCCAAAGGGCATACATTCCTCATCACCGTAGATGCTTACTCCAACTGGCTGGAGGTAAGCACCATGAGGGCAACAACAACAGAAGCGGTCATTGACAAGCTCAACAGACTCTTTGCAATGCATGGGCTACCGGATGTCATAGTGTCGGACAACGGGCCACAGTTCACCACACTGGCATTTGAAAAATACCTGGCCGAACGGGGCATCAGACACGCCTTAACCTCGACGGCTCACCCGGCGGCGAACGGTAGGGCGGAACAGATGGTCCAATACACAAAAAAAAACATCCAAAAAATCGAAACCGGCGACATCCAAGAAAAAATAAACAAGCTACTCTTCATATAGCACATCACGCTGAGCACGACCACGAACAAGAGCCCAGCGGAGTTACTGATGAGAAGGAAACTGAGGTCTCCACTGGACCACCTACACCCCACCTACAACCCAGAGAAACCCCCGGACTCCTCCAGCCGGTACCGGGCATTCAACATCGGGGACACGGTCTACGCAAAGAACTTCACGGGAGACCCCCTCTGGGTACCTGCACAAATAACACAGGTAACCGGGCCCCGATCATACAGACTCCAAACGACGGATGGAAGGAGCTGGAAGCGGCACATCGACCAGCTACGGTCCAGACTAGCCGCCAACACCCCCGACGCCTCAGCAACAACAACCACAGAAAGCAGAGAGGGAGGGGAAGCCTCAACAACCAAGCCGGTGAACGACGAAAGGCCGGAATTGTCAACGGCACACCCCCCAACGCAAGCCGAACACCCCCCACCAGAAGACAGAAACGTTCAAATAAACCAGCCATACTCACCAGCAGACCTCGAACTGTCGCAGACGGGATCTTCACCTGGGAGGTACAGCCAAGCCAGCTCAACCAGCCCGAAAAGACCGAGTGAGAGCAACAGGAACCGCAACTCGACCGACCCAGGTAGTCCGGGCGGGAGCTGCAGCAACAGGCCCGGCTCACCCTTCCAGGCGGTTCCATCAACGGAGTTGAGAGCGACGCGGAGCCCGTCCGAACCGGCCGACGATCACACACAGACTGAACCGCGCAGGTCAACTAGGCAGATTCGGAGTCCCACCTACCTGCGCGACTACGTCACGACGCTGCGTCGGACGAAACCATGAGGGGAGGGGTGTTCTGTATTAACATTCTTGTAAACTCGCATTCTGATTGGTCCACCAGGACCGCAACCCGATTGGTTCACTGAACGCCTGTGATTGGAGCGCTGAGAATCTACCGCGATTGGCCGAGCCGATCACGGGAGATTCAAAGCGCTGCCATTGGCCACCGAGCCACCGGCCGGCTGTATAAAGCCAAGCGGCTCACACGCTTTAGCTGTCCTTGTTCTGAAGTCATAATAAAGAGCTGACTGTTCACTTTCACGTCTCGCCTCTATGTGACCCGATCCACCGATCTAACACCTTTATTAATCATTAAAGACATTTTAACTTTTTCATTTTTACCTGAAACTTAGATATGACTGCTTCAAAAGTTTCCTTACTCAGTAGTATTCTAAAAAAATCCTTCTTGCTCATTTCATTGCTCATTTTTGCATTTTATGCAATGATGTAATGTTTATTTTATCACTTAATTTTACTATGTGTTTTGTAAACCAAATAATTTTTAATGGAGGTGGGGTAAAATGTTTTAAACCAATTAGATTAGCTTAACAATGTATATATTATATGAAAAATACAACTGCCAATATATTTTCTTAAACAATAATCACCTTCTAAAAGAATTGGAACAGCTGCATTCACAACCAATAAAAACATTTAATAAGGGTAGGCCAAATGCTTTTATAACAAATTTTGATTTGCTTTGATAAATATGAAAGGAACATTCATCACCATTTCTCCTCTGAGAATAATTTCATAGCCTTCAGAAAATGATGTTCCACAATGAGGAAGACATGATAAATGAACTCACTTGGGACAAATATCATTCCCTGTTTTGAACTCATACTATGGGTTAAAGTGACAACCTGTGCCTCTTCAGATGTGGCTGAACTAGAACTCTAAGCATTGTTAGGAAGTTTGACTAGTGCTGCTGGCTGCTGGAACATATAAGTTCATAGTATCTGATGGTAGATGTTGCCTATTTATTGTAAAAAATAAACAATTGACATAAGAATGTAAACTGACAAAAAGGTGAAGGAGAGTAGAGAACTATAAGCCATAAATCTACCATAAATCACGCTTCTCAATTGCTTCCAGGTACAAAATATTAACCATGCCATTCAAACATACAGAACCTATTTCAAGCCACAGCATTATGCATACATTATATAACCCTTTCCTTTCCTTTCCTTTCCTTTCCTTTCCTTTCCTTTCCTTTCCTTTCCTTTCCTTTCCTTTCCT
>NW_020769343.1:1182701-1197381 GCF_900518735.1 Pseudonaja textilis | reverse complement strand
GACCCCAAAGCTAAGGTATCATGGTATCAATAATTCATTATTGAATCTATCATCTGCACCTCTATAACTTTCTGGTTTGGTTCTGCAACCCAACAGGACAGACACAGACTTCAGAGGATAATTAGGACTGTAGAAAAAACAATTACTACCCACCTGCCTTCAATCGGGGACCTATATATGGCACGAGTCAAAAAGAGGGCTGTGAAAATATTTACAGACCCCTCACATCCTGGACATAAACTGTTTCAACTCCTTCCCTCAAAATGATGCTATAGAGCACTGCACCCCAGAACAACTAGACACAAGAACATTTTTCCCGAAAGCCATCACACTGCTAAACAAATAATTCCCTCAACACTGTTCAACTATTTACAAAGTCTGCACTACTATTACTATTAATCTTCTCATCATTCCTTATCACCCAACTCCTCCCACTTGTGACTGTATGACTGTAACTTTGTCGCTTGTATCCTTATGATTTATATTGACTGTTTCCTAGTATGATTTGATTGTATGACTGTCATTAAGTGTTGTACCTTATGATTCTTGACTCTTGACGAAGGTATCTTTTCTTTTATGTATACTGAGAGCATTTGCACCAAGACAAATTCCTTGTGTGCCCAATCACACTTGGCCAATAAAGAATTCTAATCTAATCATTTCAAACCATTTTATTCTATTTCTGCAGCTACGCATTCTTTTCTGCTTCCCAAAATATATATGGTATGGCTTCAATTATAGGAAGGTTTTAAAATAGGCCTTCTTGCAAGAATTTCATTCTTTGCATGGATAACAATACAGTACATTCAAGATGTTGCAGATTCTGGGAAATGTTTCCATGGTATTTTAGTAAGTATGTGAGAACTGGAAAAAAAAAAAAAAACCACCACCCCTTGATATTGTCCTGAGAATGGTTGGCGATGCCTCAGACATAAGACCTTCTAAAACATAACATTTCTTGTATGTGTTCAAAATGTACATTACTTAAAAAATAAAGGGAACACAAAGATAAGACATCCTAGATATGAATGAATGAAATATTCTTATTAAATACCTTGTTCATTACATAGTTGAATGTGCTGACAACAAAATCACACACAAGTTATCACTGGAAATCAAATTTAGCAGCCCATGGAGGTCTGGATTTGGAGTTGCATTCAAAATTAAAGTGGAAAAAAACACTACAGGCTGATCCAACTTTGATGTAATGTCCTTAAAACAAGTCAAAATGAGGCTCAGTAGTATGTGTGGCCTCCACGTGCCTGTATGACCTCCCTACAACACCTGGGCATACTCCTGATGAGGTGGCGGATGGTCTCCTCCCACACCTGGACTAAAGCATCCCCCAACTCCTGTACAGTCTGTGGTGCAATGTGGCATTGGTGGATGGAGCGAGACATGATGTCCCAGGTGTGCTTAATTGTATTCAGGTCTGGGGAATGGGCGGGCCAGTCCATAGCATCAATGCCTTCATCTTGCAGGAACTGCTGACACACTCCAGCCACATGAGGTCTAGCATTGTCGTACATTAGGAAGAACATAGGGCCAACTGCACCAGCATATGGTCTCACAAGGGGTCTGAGGATCTCATCTCAGTACCTAATGGCAGTCAGGCTACCTCTGGCGAGCACACGGAGGGCTGTGCAGCCCCCTAAAGAAATGCCACCCCACACCGTTACTGATCCACTGTCAAACCGGTCATGCTGGAGGATGTTGCAGGCAGCAGAATGTTCTCCACGGCATCTCCAGACCCTGTCACGTCTGTCACATGTGCTCAGTGTGAATCTGCTTTCATCTGTGAAGAGCACAGGGCGCCATTGGTGAATGTGCCAATCTTGGTGTTCTCTGGCAAATGCCAAACGTCCTGCAGTGTTGGGCTGTAAGCACAACCCCCACCTGTGGACGTTGGGACCTCATACCACCCTCATGGAGTCTGTTTCTGACCATTTGAGCAGCCACATGCACATTTGTGGCCTGCTGGAAGTCATTTTACAGGCCTCTGGCAGTGCTCCTCCTGTCCCTCCTTGCACAAAGTGGAGGTAGCGGTCCTGATGCTGGGTTGTTGCCCTCCTACAGCCCCTCCCCATCTCCTGATGTACTGGCCTGTCTCCTGGTAGCGTCTCCATGCTCTGGACACTACACTGACAGACACAGCAAACCTTCTTGCCACAGCTTGCATTGATGTGCCATCCTGGATGAGCTGCACTACCTGAGCCACTTGTGTGGGTTGTAGACTCCATCTCATTCTACCACTAGAGTGAAAGCACTGCCAGCATTAAAAAGTGACCAAACCATCAGCCAAAAAGCATAGGTCACCCACCTACAGAACCATTCCTTTATTGGGGATGTCTTGCTAACTGCCTATGCTTTCTACCTGTTGTCTGTTCCATTTGCACAACAGCATATGAAATAGATTGTCAGTCACTGTTGCTACCTAAGTGGACAGTTTGATTTCACAGAAGTGTGATTGACTTGAAGTTACATTGTGTTGTTTAAGTGTTCCCTTTATTTTTTTTGAGCAGTGTATATTTAAGTCTTTTATTGCAAACCAGATTTGCCATGGGTTTGCAATAGCTTGATTTTCCTATTATGCCTTTAATAGCCACCTAGTAATGAGATGTTCCAGAAGAAATGTGTTCTATAAAAGTCAAATGATGTCAATCAAAACAAGAACAGAATAAGCTTGGAATAAATTGATAAAGAAGTAATTCTTAGCATTTTTCATGATTGGTGGATATAGTCATTATTCATCGTTTGCTTTTCATGCATAAGCAGTTGCCATTTTTTCCTGACATATGATAGATAATTGTCCTTAACAATTTGCAAGTAAAATGTGACATTTGCATAAAGGTTTTCTTTTTAACATAGTTTCACCTCCACACCGCTGAGCTTCAGTTTGATGAAGAAAGGCGCCTAACAAGCAAAGTGGCTTTTAATGAGAACATCCCTTATGATAGAATAAATCATGTAACCTTTGACTTCTAATAGATAGCTAGTTGCTTTTAGTTGAATGCATCTTCTGCATAACTCTGTGATTCTGAGACTGGATTTAGGCTCTTTTTTTTTTAAGCAATGACAGGAAAAGCCACATACCCCTTGCCAAGACTTTCACTGAACAATGATATGCTGTTGTGACATGCACATCACACATTTAATCAGGAGTGGAAGCCCTTTTGGGGAAAGCAATCTATTCTCTGATAGACCTGAATTGTGATAGATGATGGAACTTAGAGGAACTTGTTTCCCAGTTTGAATCCAAAGAAGAATTAGCTCCTCAGAAGCCTCAGGGCTGTGAAGTTAATGACAGCTTTGTTATTAATTTCAAGCTTAGCACCAGGCAGAGACAAACAAGTATCCACTCAGGAATGTGAAGAAGAGGCTGGGTGTGTGGGCTTGCATGTAGAAGGCTGCATCTTCTAGAGAACATAAGCAATCAGATTTGGTAGTGTGTTTTCGAAAATTGCCAAATGTTATTTATGCTAATAAAAAACATCATGCTTGTTGGTAGTTTTAAGTACCAAAGGGAAACTTTGGTTTTTGAAATATAGTTTAAAAGCAGAGCTAAGAAAACAGTCTGATCAGTAGTACAGGTAGTCCTCAGTTAAGGACAGTAATTGGAACCAGAATTTCTATTGCTAAGCAATGCAGTTGTCAATTGCAATGTCACATGACCACATCTCTTAGTGATGACAATCCCAGCAGCTCCTGTTGCTTTTGTTAAACTAAAATTTTGGGTTGCTAAGTGAGAAAGTCATGTGACTGCAACTTCCTACTGACTTTCCAAAAGCTAAGCCAATAGGGAAACTGGCTAGATGTTGCAAGTCATTTTTGCTTTGTTTTTGAAAAAAATAGACTATCTGTACTTATTACAATCTACAGCCATCCTTAATATAGTTGCCTACCTGTCCTAATATACTTTAGTTCCTAAACACCTCCTAGGATAATATACTATAAAAAGAAGCATTAATGACAAGTTTAGCACTAAACATCTTGCATCTACTTTTGATTCACAAAGTAGTATGCAGATATTGTATGTTTTTTACCTTGAATGAGGTGCCAAAAATAAAGGAGCAGTCTGTAATTCTTGACTGAAATCATAAAGCACTACCCAATAAATCAGTCAAGGAGAGCTAACTTTTTATGGCTTGTGATGCACATCTTTTAAAATCAGTTTTAAAATCAGTTTTCCCCAGAGAAGCATCATATAATTGTTTTAGATTTAAAAAAAACACACACAGGAATTTGACCAAGACAATACTGCTTTTTTAAAATTCTCAAAGCAACATTTTAATTTCTTAAGTGAGGAAACAAATAGATCACTTTATTTCACACTATTTTGTTGTCACTGAATCTTTTTGTCCTTCCCATTTCAGCATTCTATGAAAGTCCTGCTGGGTAAATATATAATATTAGGAACATGTTGTATATACTGGCACAAAGTGACAAAATAAAGGAAAGATTGTCTTTTAAGAAATTACTTCCATGGTAAATGTAATTAATTCAAAAACATCCGAAACAAATGTTGAGAATTCTCCACTGAATAAGGTCTTCCTCTGTTCCTCTGCATCATTTATTCTTCATTTCCTCTTTCTCTTCTTCCTACTCCTCCTCTTCCTCTTTCCCCTCTCCCCTTTTTTACTGGTTGAAAACATGAGGTTCTGAAATTATTCAGATTATTCAGAAAGCATTATTCAAATAGCATAGTCTATTTTTAATTCCAGCCTCACCTTTTAAATGTTAACTTAATATAATCAAAGCTAATGGCCTTCATGGACTGGACTGTGTACAAGAAATCAAGCACAGTAACAAGATGCCTGTGAAGAGTAGATATTTTTTTAAAAAAAATACTATCAAAAGCAGCATCTGGGCAGATGACAAAGGGGCAAGTGGAGAGGAAGTTATAAAAGCTCATGCAATGCAAGCTGTGACACACATGTACAAAAGAGTTAAATAGGCACTGCAGTCGTGCATTGATGCTTCTTTCATTTTGACAACCATGCTGAAATCTTATGAACACCACTGAAAGTAAAGCTTTGAAACAAAAAAATTTCAGCCACAGATTGATATTTTTCTGTTTCACTGCTTAAAAAATAATATGGTTTTAACCACACTGTTTTTTTTTTATAAATTTCTTTACAATGCCTCAATTCACCCATCATGGTAATCGATGGTTTACTTGTATCTCATATATATATAGTTCACCAGCTCAAATCCCCCGGTAACTAAGACTAACCTGAGCACAACCAAGCCCACATCTGAACAGAACATACCCCCAGCCAATCAGAACACAGCCAACCCCCCAAACAATCAGAACACAGCCAACCCCCCAAACAATCAGAACACAGCCAACCCCCCAACCAATCAGAACACACCCCCAGCCAATCAGAACACAGCCAAGCCCCCATCCAATCAAGTGACACCCCCACTAGCAGTTAAAAGGAAGCAGCAGCTGCAAACTCACATTACTTCAAGAAGCACAAAGCAGAAGACACAAGCCTGAAGATGACGAATGAGACTTCATCGAAATGTCGCCAAGATACTTCCAATTTTACGCGGG
Source organism: Pseudonaja textilis (assembly GCF_900518735.1). Next base: position 1,191,824 of record NW_020769343.1, on the reverse strand, counting down.
AGAAAACCCGAATAACCAAAGATAGATAGATAGATAGATAGATAGATAGATAGATACATATATATCCATATATATGAGTGTGTGTGTGTGTGTATGTATGTATGTATGTATGTATGTGTGTGTATATGTATATATGTATATGTATGTGTATGTGTATATATATATATATATATATATATATATATATATATATCCGTATATATGGATCTTTGGTTATTCGGGTTTTATCCCGCGTAAGATTGGCAGTATCTAGGCAATGTTTTGATGAAGTCTCATTCATCATCTTCAGGCTTGTGTCTTCAGCTCTGTGCTTCTCAGAGTGATGTGAGCTTGCAGCTGCTTCTTCCTTTTAACTGCTAGTAGGGGTGTGACTTGATTGGGTGGGGGCTTGACTGTGTCCTGAGTGGGTGGGTGGGTGTTCTCATTGGTAGGGGGTTTGGCTGTGTTCTGATTGGTTGGGGGGTTGGCCGTGTTCTGATTGGCTGGAGGCATGTTCTGTTCAGATGGGGGCTTGGTTGTGCTCAGGTTAGTCTTAGTTGCTGGGGGATTTGAGCTGGTGAGCTGTGATCCTGCTGTTTGGCTTCGAGTTCGTGGTCATGCTGCATCTTCATGGTGGGTGTCAGTTTGCTTCATGTATGGCTCGGAGGGGTTTGAAGTGGGTAGTGATGCAGCTGCAGTGCGGCTTCTGGTCTGTGGTCATGTCTCATCTTCTGTGTGGGTGTGAGTCTGCTTTCTGCGTGGAAGTGTGGTGGTGGCATCTTGTGTGGCCCTCATGGGTGTGGGTCTGGTGTCCTTCTTCATGTTAGGTACTCATCTGTTCATGAGGGCGGGTTTCCAAATGGCTGGTAGGCGGGAGGTGTCATCTCGTTTATTCATGCTGTGTGGGGGTTTTCTATCTCTATGCCTTCTCTGATTATTCTGCTGTTGAAGTGTTCAGTTTTGGAGATAGTTCTGGTATTTTTAAAGTCAATCTCATGTCCTGTGGCTTTGAGGTGTAGGACCAGGGAAGAGGTTGGTTCTTCTTTTTTGATTGAGTTCTTATGTTCTTCAATGCGTGCACTTATTCTTCTGTTAGTTTGTCCAATGTATGTGGTGGGGCAGGCAGTGCAAGGGATTTCGTATACTCCTTGGTTTTCTAATTTGATTTTGTCTTTGGGGTTTCTTAGGATGGTGGATATTTTTCTGTTTGTGCAGAATGCTGTTTTAATGTTGTGTTTTTGGAGGATCTTGCTGATTTTGTCTGTAGTGCCTTTTATATATGGGAGGAGGGCTTTGCCGTTCTCTTGTTCTCTGTCTTGGATTTTGGTTGGGGTTTCTTTTTGGATTAGGTGGGTAATCTTCTTTCTTTGGAATCCATTGGCTGTTAGTACATTGGTGAGAGTTTGTAGTTCAGTTTTTAGGTGTTGTTCGTCGGCTAAGCATTTTGTTCTGGAGATGAGTGTCTCGGCTACGGAATTGATCTGTGCTGGGTGGTGGTGTGAGAGTGCATGTAGATAGCGGTTTGTATGTGTTTTCTTCTGGTAGATGGTGTGTCCTAGGGAGCCATTGGATTTTTTGTATACCAAGACATCTAGGAAGGGAAATTGATTGTTGGCTTCTGTTTCCATGGTGAATTGTATTTTGGGGTGTAGGCTGTTGAGGTGTGTGAGGAAGTTGTTCAGTTTTTCTTTCCTGTCTGGCCAGATTATGAAGGTGTCATCTACCTATCTGAGCCAGAGTTTGGGTTTGTGATCGTATTTTTCTAGAGCTTGTGTTTCAAAGTGTTCCATGTAGAGGTTTGTGATGACAGGTGAGAGGGGTGATCCCATGGGTGCTCCTTCTATTTGTTTGTATTTTTGTCCGTTGTAGGTGAAGTATGTATTGGATAGGCAGTGGTTGGTCAGATCTAGGATGTGCTTGGGGGGGGGTTGTATTTGTTTTGGGTGGCTGTCAAGGCTTCTTTTATTGGCACTTGGGTGAAGAGGGATATGACATCGAAGCTCACTAGTAGGTTGCTGGGTTGTAAGTTTTGTTTCTTTATGATCTCAATGAACTGGAATGAGTTTCTTACATGTGAGTTGATGGATTCTGCATAGGGCTGTAGTTGTTTGGCCAGAAATTTGGCTAGGTTTTGTAGAGGTGAGCCTATGGAGGTGACTATTGGTCTGAGTGGGGTTCCTTCTTTGTGTATCTTGGGGAGACCATGAAGCTTAGGGCATCTGGATGATTTCTCTCTGGGTATGATTCTTTGCTGGATTTCTTCACTGATGGGGGAGGCTTTTATTTTGGATCTGGTGGTTTTTTCTAGGTAGGTGGTGGGGTCTGTCTTTAGGGGTTTGTATGTGGGGTCTTGGAGTAGGTTGGTTAACTTGGTTTGGTAGTCAGATGTGTTCATAACCACTGTTGCGTTGCTCTTGTTTGCTGGTAGGATTATTATGCTGGTGTCTTCTTTCAGGTTAAGTAGTGCAGTTTGTTCTTCTTTGGATGTTGCTTTTGGGTGGTTTGCTAGTGCAGAGGATATTGGTGATTTCGAGTCTGATTCTGTTAGCATCATCAGGGTTGGTTTTGGTCAGGCTGGTTTCAACTCCGCATATGATGGTTTCTGTGGGGTTGTGTTTGGGAGCGACAGCAAAGTTGAATCCTTTTGAAAGGACCTTGGTTTCGGCTTCGGTGAGGATCTTGTCTGAGATGTTGTGCACTGTTTGTTTCATGTGTGGCTGTGAGGGGAGATGAGTTGGTTTCTGGCCTTGTTGTAGTTTTCTGAGTTTGTTGGTATGTGTGTCTGTCTTGAGGGTGGTCTGTGTTTTGGCTCTCCAGACAGCGAGTTGTTTGGATTTGTCCCAAAGTAGGGGGTGAATCTTGTTGCTGAGTCTGAGGTAGAGTGTGAGGAGATCTTTGTTGATTTGGTCTAGGAGAAACCTTTTTGTGTGAAGTTCATTTCTAATTAGGGCCAATTCTGTTCTTTTTAGGATGCGTTTAGTGGCTGCTGTGTTGGTGTGGAATTTCAATTGGAAGCTTGTGGGAATTAAATTTTGATCTCGGCAGTTGCAAAGGAATGTGAGGTCACATAAAATGGAAGCTCTTTGGACTTCAAGTTTTTCATAAGTCCTGGTCAGATGGTGGGTTTCCTCCCCGTAGAGGTGCAATATTTGTTTTCTGAGGTTCTTGCGGGTATTTGTATGTGGATCTTTGGTTATTCAGGTTTTCTCCCGCGTAAGATTGGCAGTATCTAGGCAACATTTCGATGAAGTCTCATTCATCAACTTCAGGCTTGTGTCTTCGGCTCTGTGCTTCTCAGAGTGATGTGAGCTTGCAGCTGCTTCTTCCTTTTAACTGCTAGTGGGGGTGTGAATTGATTGGGTGGGGGCTTAGCTGTGTTCTGATTGGGTGGGGGGGTGTCCTCATTGGTAGGGGGTTTGGCTGTGTTCTGATTGGCTGGGGGGTTGGCCGTGTTCTGATTGGCTGGAGGCATGTTCTGTTCAGGTGGGGGCTTGGTTGTGCTCAGGTTAGTCTTAGTTGCTGGGGGATTTGAGCTGGTGAGCTGTGATCCTGCTGTTTGGCTTCGAGTTCGTGGTTGTGCTGCCTCTTCATGGTGGGTGTCAGTTTGCTTCATGTATGGCTCGGAGGGGTTTGAAGTGGGTAGTGATGCAGCTGCAGTGCGGCTTCTGGTCTGTGGTCGTGTCTGTATATATATATACATACATATATACATATCCATATATATATATATATATCTCCATATCTATATCTATATCTATATCTATATCTATCTATCTATCTATCTATCTATCTATCTATCTATCTATCTATCTATCTATCTATCTATATAAAATTCAGCTTTGTTTGGGTATTTTCCCAAGTCATTGTAGTTGTGCTTTTAAAGTTGTAGCAATGTTTCGGCAGAATCTCATCTGCCATCATCAGGCTTCTGTATTTTCTTCTCATAGGTTTTGATCTGGCTGTTTATTTCCTCCCCGTAGAGGTTTGATATTTGTTTACTTAAGTTTTCGCGGGTACTTACATGTATGGTATTCAGCTTTGTTCGGGTATTTTCTCACGTCATTGTAGTTGTAGCAACGTTTCAGCAGAATCTCCTCTGCCATCATCAGGCTTCTGTATTGTGTCCATCCGTGAATCAGGCCCCCACAGTTGTTTCAGTTTGTTTTACAGTTGTTTCATGTATATGTATATGTATATGTGTATGTATATGTATATGTATATGTATGCAGGTATTGGCGTGTTCAGGTCTTTTCCCATGTAATATTGAGAGTACCTTGATGATGTTTCGATGAGATCCAGGCTGGTGCTTTTGGCTTTGTGCTTGTGCGAGCTAAAATACAATGTCTGGAGTAATATAATATGTTAAAGCCAAAACCAAAGTATGCAGGATTATGATTTTAAGAATAGATGCATGGGTGTCATGTGAAATATCTATGATACAAATAGTTTACAATTTCACAACTCCCACATTAAAAAAAACTTCCTTTGATCATCTTGCCCAAATACTATTATTTGAGTTGTAATTTTTTATGGCTAAACTACTATTATATACTATAGCAGAAGAGAAAAAAATATCCCAGTGAATTCAGAAAACAATATAGAATTCCAGCCAAAATGGGTTAAGGAAAAGCAAGTAATACATTCAAGTAATTCATAATACTATTCACATTTTTGTGCTGTCTACAGTTAGATCATTTGGACAATTAACACATCATTATCTACTTAGATACATAATCTAACTAGGTCTCATAAAAATCCCTGAACAGCTTAGACAAAATAATTGTACTAATTTACACCTGCTACTTTAAAAATGTTTTAGGAGGAAGAAATAATTAGTCTTTGGATTTATATGGGTAGGATATGAATATGAAACAGTTCTTATAGCAAGCCTGACCACTACCCAGCTAATTTCCTACTATCTTTTTTGATTGGAACTTTCTGTCCAAGCTCCACAAACCTTTCCAAGTTATTTGAAGAGAGCTGATCTTTTGCAAATACAGTCAGTTTCTTTACAATTGAAGTATGATCTTCCCTTAGTAAAGACAGTGATTACTCTAGAATTCTTAAAAATAATCAGTGCTTAAAATATTTTAATCATTGCTTAATTCATTAAATGTTGAAACATTAGACTAGAATACTTTATTGGCCAAATGTGATTGGACACACAAAAAATTTGTCTTGGTATAAATACTCTCAGTATACATAAAGAAAAGGTACATTCATTAAGAATCATAAAGTACAAAACTTAATGATAGTCATAGGGTACAATAAGCAATCAAATCATACTAGGAAACAGTCAAGTGGGAGGGAATGGGTGATAAGGAATGGTGAGAAAATTAACAGTAATAGTAGTGTACACTTTGTAAATAATTGAACAGTGTTGAGGGAATTATTTGTTTAGCAGAGTGATGGCTTTTAGGAAAAACTGTTCTTGTGTCTAGTTGTTCTGATGTGCAGTGCTCTATAGTGTCGTTTTGAGGGAAGGAGTTGAAACAGTTTATGTCTGGAATATGAGGGGGTATGTAAATATTTCCACAGCCTGTCATGCCCCTTATGGAGACTGACTCTGAGGAAGAGGAGGAACAGCCAACAGGGAGGGGGAGTTTAGTGTTTACTTTGAAAGAGGTTTTATCTTTGCTGGCATCCTTCCCATGGACTCTCCTCGGTTATTTCCTGGAGTTTATGATAAGTTATCTTGGCTTGCTTTGGAACTCTCGTCAATGTGGTTTGTTTTGGTTTTCTTTTTGCCTCATTATTTACTTTTGTGACTTTAAATTGTGCCTAATAAAACAGTGAAGTTAAGTTGAATGCCTTACCAAACTTTAATGTATGTTTTGGGTTTTGGGTTATTTTGAAAGACTACAGGTCATCACATTTTGTCTCCAGCCACCCCTTCAACTTATTTTTGCTTTTTGTGGGGTGACCATGGATCAGCTCAGAGCAGAGATTGCCCAGTTAACACAGCAAGTGGCTCTTTTGACTGCACAGGTGGCACAAATTGCAAGCTGCCTGGCCACGCCAAAAATGCCCAGTGGTAGTGCCAGATAAATTTGATGGTTCACTGGCCCAATTTCCAACAATTTTGGGGCAGTGCCAGCTTTACATGAGCCTTTGGCCTGAGGACTTTCCCACTGACTGGGATAAAGTGGGGTTTTTGATTAATTTGTTGTCAGGCTCTGTAGCACGTTGGGTGACACTTCTGCTGACCCAGCCCAACCAGGTGTTAGACAATTACTCCGAGTTTTGCCATCAGTTTCAGGCCATGTTTGAGGACCCTGTTCAAAGCCAAACAGCAAACAGACGTTTGAGAGAGTTAAAGCAGAGGCATGGCTCACTCATGGATTATATTGCTAGTTTTTGGGTGGTTGCTCGGGATGTACAATGGAATGAGGCAGCACTATAAGACCAGTTCCAGGAGGGTTTGTCGTTAGAGCTCCGGGATGAGTTGGCATGCACTGAATGCCCTCACACCCTTCAGGAGCTCATGCATCTGTGTCTTCATATTGATGCTAGACTTCAGCTGTGATGGGTACAACAATGGACAGAGACTGTATCTGTTTCCAGCAAGATGGCGCCCTTGATGGAAGTGCCTTTGGAGGAACCCATGCAGTTGGAGGCTGGCCGCCCTCACCTGACTCAAGTAGAAAAGGATAGATGTTGTCGTGATGGTTTATGCCTCTATTGTGGCAATCGAGGCGATTTTGCAGTCAAGTATCCTGTTAAGACATCCACAGCAGCGATGCCTGCGGTGGCGGGAAACTATCTTCTATCTACCTTGCCATCCTCGCCACTTTTGACATCTCCACCACAATTGTTATTGGTGAAGCATCTTGTGCTGACAGCAAGTGTGTTCATGCCTGGTGTGGGAGCAGTGGAGATCCAAGCCTTGATCGACTCAGGGGCCACAGCCAATTTCATGGATGCTCATTTTGTCAAGCAGTGGTTCATTCCTCAGCAACAGGTGTCCCCGCCAGTAATGGTAGAGATGATTGATGGTTGGCCTCTTCATTTGGGACCCATGGTTGCTGCAACCAAACCCTTTGCATGCGTATTGGGCAGCATGTGGAGAAAACCGTGTTCTATGTTACTGCAGTGCCTCATTTTATGGTGGTGCTGGGTTTGAGTGGTTACAGGCCCATGATCCGCAGATTGTCTTGTCTGGAGCTGTGCAGTTCCTTGATAGGAAGTGTGCCAACCATTGCTTGCACTCCTGTGCAGGGAGTGTGGCTACGCCCGTGGACCAGCATCTACCTGTGGAGTTGGTGGACTTTGCTGATGTGTTTGGGGAGAAGGAGGTGGATCAGTTGCCTCCGCATCGGGCTTATGACTGTCCAATCGACTTGTTGCCCGATGCAAAATTGCCGGTGGGTCAGATATATTCCCTTTCGGAACCGGAGTTGGCCGCATTGCAGGATTTTATTGACAAGAACCTCTGGAAAGGGTTTATCCGGTCTTCTACCTCCCCATTGGCAGTACCGTTGCTTTTTTTAAAAAAGAAATCAGGAGGGCTATGTTTGTGTTGTGATTACCACAAGTTGAATGCAATCACAGTGAGGAATAGGTACCCGCTTCCCCTCATCCCTGAACTGATTGAATGGCTTTGTCAAGCGAAGTTCTTTATGAAGTTGGACTTGCGTGGGGCCGGCCTACAATCTGGTTCGCATTCATGCAGGGGACGAGTGGAAAACAGCTTTCCAGATGAGGTATGGGAATTTTGAGTATACCGTGATGCCTTTTGGATTAACCAATGCCCCAGTTTTCCATGGTTTGTTGGATCAATTCGTGGTCATTTATTTAGATGACATTTTAATTTACTCAGACTCCCTGCAGGAACACTGGCAACATGTGCAGCTGGTGTTGCAATGTTTGCGTGATAACCACCTGTTTGCTAAGCTTGAGAAGTGTCAGTTTGCACAAACCATGATTGACTTCTTGGGACATCATATTTCACCTGCTGGGGTGGAAATGGAACTGGAAAAAGTACAATTGTTGCAGGTGTAGGAACCTCCACAGTAGGTTAAGCATGTGCAATGACTGTTGGGGTTTGAGAACTACTACCACAAATTTATTCCCTGCTTTGCTGCCTTGACTGCTCCCCTTTCTAATCTGCTCAAAAAGGGGGAGAAGTTCCATTAGGGTGCTGAGGAGCAGGCAGCTTTTGAGGCGTTGAAAGTTGCCTTTGCTTCTGAGCCTATCCTCAAATACCCTGATCCAGGCCAGCCATTTGTGGTGGAAACAGATGCTTCTGATGTGGCTGTTGGTGCGGTGCTCCTCTTGGCCTATGCTCCTGCAGGTACCTTGTTCCCATGCACTTATTATTCCCGGAAGTTGTCGGCTCCAGAGCACAACTATACAATTTGGGACAAGGAGCTATTGGCAGTTAAGGTCGCTTTTGAAACATGGCGGCACCACCTGGAGGGGGCTCGTCACCAAATTGAGGTTCGGATAGATAATCACAATTTGGAACACCTACGTACAGCTTGGACACTGAACCAGCGTCAGGTGAGATGGTCCTTATTCTTTGCTCGATTTGATTTCCTGGTGACCTATGTTCTGAGTGGAGGGAATCAATGCGCCGCGCCCTATCTCAGAAGCCTGAGTATACCTGAAGGGAGGATAAAATCGTGCCCCAGACGATGATTCTGTTGGAGCGGTTTGCGGCCACCAAGGAACCTGTGGACCTCCAAGTGAGGATTCAGGAGGCGCAGCGGCAGGACCCATTTGTGGCAGCTCGACGTTGAGAATTGGATGAGAATGGGAGACAAAAGACTCCTTGGGCGTATATTGGGGACCTGTTGCGGTTCCGTGATCACATTTACGTACCTGGAGGTCCTCTTCGTGGCCTTACCTTACATCAATGTCATGATAGTCCGGCGGTGGGAAACTGGGGTGTTCAAAACACTGCACCTCATCTCTAGGACATTTTGGTGGCCGAGATTTAAACATGATGTGTTGGGATATGTGGCATCCTGTAGGATCTGTTGCCAAGCCAAATATGCTCCTGGTGTGCCCCCTGGTCTCTTGCAGCCCCTGTCCACGCCAGAACAACCGTGGGGGGCAGTTTCATTTGATTTCATCATTGAATTACCACCATCGAATGGTACCACAACCATTTTGGTGGTGGTGGATATGTTGACTAAAATG